>JABASP010002395.1:0-20453 GCA_019776565.1 Sminthurinus signatus | reverse complement strand
AAATTGGCACACTGCATTTTCCACACACCCGGAATCATTAGCACAAAATCCTTCAGTTTTGGCCACACAAAGTCCAGTTTCATCATTAAAATCCATGTCATCCGAAGGACACGCACATTTGTTTTCTACACACAAAAGACCTTGGAGACACTCCGTTGAATTTGAGTTTGAATTTGAATTTGAATCGGAGCAGGTTTCATTGTAGCCCAATTTACACTGAGCGGAAGATAAAAGAATGTTATGAGTTTCAGTTCCATTGCACATTTCAATTTGACCTGTTTCTCCGAAAGTCGTTGAAAAACAAAGAATTGAGAGCGTCAAAAAGAAACACAAATAAATTTTCATCATGTAAAAATAATGTGAAATGTACACGACTGGAAAAATACATGTGGTTTTATTATGTCTCCTCTTTTCTACTTTGATTTTTGTGTATTGGAAAATAAAATGAGAAAATATGTTTAGAGTGGAGAGGATTTGATTTGATTGCGAGTTGAGAGCGAGTTAGAAGTTTGAGTAAATATGAGGAAAAAGGAATGATTAGACAAGAAAAAGAATGTTTTCATTTTTTATGCGTGTGTAAATTTTGAGTACTCTTGACTCTTGACTCTTGATAAATGAAACAACTCTCAACTCTGAACATTTTTCATATTAAAATTGAACGCAACAAAAAACAAAAATTAGTTATGAAAAATGAAGCAGATAAAAAATGTACAAATTTTGACTATTTGTTAAACCTTTGAGACGTTTCATACTTCGTGTTTCGTGTGACAACAACTTTTGGCATGATGTTTTGCTGACTGATTAAAAATTGGAAATATTTCCACAAACCCCAAAACACTATTTATTTTGTCTACTTGAATACAAAACACTTTGTTTAATTTGTAATCTAAATGTGATAAAAAATATCTCAAGCCCAAAGTATTTACTCTGTTTGTTTAATAGTGTAAGTTTTTGAATGTCTTGACTTGCAACTCTGCAGCACATGAAACATGAAATACACATTTTACTATTATTTATTATTTATTATCAAACGGTAAGTGCACACACGTATGTACATGCAGTGTAATATACTTACTCAATACTCAACACTTACTTACTCATAACTCTTGTACAAGTACAAACAACAAGAAAAGCCTTTTTGTTTACTTTTTGGCCTTGGAGGCTCTTTCACCTTTCATCAACTTGCTCACATTTTTATAATTATTTACAAATAAAATACATGATTAATTTTAATTTATTAAACAATTTTTATTAGTTCAAAATAAAATGAAAGTGTGTATTTTTTAAACAGCGATCCACAATTGTTGAGACTCAAATGTTTGATGGGGGTTGAGCTGAACTTCATCAAATTCATTCCATTCCAGAACGAGGCTCGTCTCTCTGTTCTCCAGGAGCAGTTGAGTTCTGTCTCTTTCTTTAACTTGATGCGGCACGACTTTCCATTGAAACCTGTAATTTGATTTTCCTTCCGGAAGTCCGGTCACACCCAACACATTTCTGAAAATACAACATCAATAAAATAAATTTAATCATTTTTATATCAATCTCTATAAAAAACAATAATAATAAATAATAAATGTGAATAATATTTAATATTTACTTGGCCAACAGCGGAGATTCCTTGGATTGAGTCACAACAACTCCCAAAATAATATCCGATTCACTGGATTTGACCACAAAATAACATCCATCTCGAACTGGGAGAAAAGTCCAGCTTTGAAAAATCCCCGGGACGAGATCGTTGTTCATTATCCCAATTTTATTATTTCTACGATCAAAATACAGATTTTTCGGCCCATCCGATCGTGTTCTCGCTTCCAAATAGAAGGAATTTCCTCTCAGACCCTCATCATTATTATTATTATTCTCATTTTTATTATTATTGTTGTTATTGTTGTTTGGATATTGAAAAAAGCCCGGGAGAATCACATTTCTAAAGATATCATGACGATTGAGTATTTTCTTGAACCCGGATTTTCCTTCCAGTTCACAAGTTAATTCGATTAATTCAGCTGCCCCACTTTTATTCCGGTAGGAACTGACAATCAAATCTGAGAGTTGGCCATAGGCAAATTCTTGGGATTTTAAAGGAAGTGTGTTGAGTATTCTGGCAGTTTCTGAAAACGTTTTTTTCGGGTATAAATTTTTCAACAGGAGCACAACAGAACTTTGATTTTCATCAGCAATGGAATCGGGACTCGGTGATGGGAATTCGAAGGACAGTTCTTGGGCTTTTATTTCAGGAGGTTTTTCAAAAACTGGGAGGATTTCTAATGGAGTTGCTGTTGAAGTTGTCACCTCTGGAACTTCTTCAATTTTGAATGGAGAATGAGCCAACAAATCCGACATGTTCAACTCCAATCGGCTTAAAATTGGTAGTAAAAATTGAATATTTCCAAGGACACTTTTTAATTCCTCGTCATATAATTTTCTCTGTAAATCTTCATCCGGAGTGGATGCGTTTTGTGGGGAAAGTTCCAGAAGTTCAACTTGGTTTGTTTCATTTCCGTTTCCGTTTGTAGGTGGAATTTCCGTTGTGCTTTGATTCCCAGTCTCATTTTCCAGTGTGGCTAAAGTCGGTTGCACAGTGGTCAAAGTTGTTGTTGTTGCTGTTGTTGTGGTTGGATTTCGTCCTGGAAATTTAGGATTGAGAATGGATTGAATTGTTTGACTCAAACTTGATCCGCCGGTCAAATCCTGGATTTCATGTTGATCCTCAGTCTGTCGCCCGTGATCACCGTCACTTGGGAAACGAGATCCGGACAAGAACTGAGTTTTCGGATGTGGCGGAGGAAGACAACTGCAGCTTTTCAAGGAAATTGATAATAAAAATAGGTTTAAAAATAACAACGGATTTCCTGTTGAACTCATCGGGATTTGGAAAATAATTAATGCAAATTTAGCGAAAGATGAATGCGAGTAAAAGATGAGACGCAGAGTGGTGAAATGACGAATCTCAAATGGAAAAGGAAGCAGAATGAGACGAATTTACTTTGGGTTCATTTTAAAGATGCAAAATGTAGATCTAGAGTTCATTTTCCACCATGTAAAAAGCATGAATGACGTGAGAAAAAAAGAGAAAGAGTAAACATTTTTTGTCATGTGAAGAGGCCATCAGCTGATGTTAGACAGACAACATGTGTTTTTTCCTTAAGTCTCAAGTATTCTCAAAAGTCAAAAGAAATGTGATACACACAAAACACAACACAGATTACATAATCATTTCAACACCACATTTGCTCATGTTTTGCACTTCCTCTTTGACATTTGCACATACTGTAAATTGTAGATCGTTCAAAGTTCATTCCTCTTAAATAAATAGATGCTTATTAAAAATTAAAACTGTTTACAAAAACGGAGCAGATTGATATTTTGTGTACTAAATCATCTTTGACACTTGAGCCATAACACTTTTGAGATATACAAAAACTCACATTCTACAACTACAGTGCTAAAATATTACCTACTTTTAGAATGAATTATGATACGGAAGAGCAACACATGAATTTTAACTTTTAATTGCATTTTATTTCTTATGTAAACCCAATAATTTTCAAATTATAATAACACTTTGAAACATGTAGAAACAAATGAAGCATATTCAAAGACATAAAAAGTTTACAATAATAATTTTATCTTCATGTTTATAAATATTTTAACATTAGGGTATTTTAAATTAACATATCAAAAGAACTTTAAACAACTAATTATTCTTAATAGCAATAATAATACGATTTTTGACGTTCTCAATCAAGAGAAACTTTTTTTTGAACATTTTTTACAAAACATTTACAAAGAGAGAAAAGTGTGTGCATTTAAAATCACTTTGTAATTTGTCATTCATCACACACTTTTCATTTAACAAAACAAATTATATTTTAACATTTAAAATAGGTTTATCAAAATATTACAAAGAAATTATATGACTTATTATCAACAAAAAATATACAAAAGAGATAGACAAAAAACAAAAAATCCCGTTGAAAATAGATCAGAAAAGTGTTTAAGGATTTTCATACAAAAAAAAACTATTGATTATATTTTTATCATAAAATAAATGATTATCTTTCAAACGGAAGACAGCATAAAGTTTTAAAAGATGTAGAATCTTCCAGTTTCTTCATCAACAGCTGCAATTTTCCCATTCCCAAAAACAGCCAAATTCACTGGAGATTTTGTATTTGCCCGTCTGTCAAAATTTATAGATGAGACGAAACTCCCAGACGACGGATTGACAATTGTGATTGAGTTCTTCTCACAGACCAGAAGATTTCCTGCAGGATCCAAAGCCAATCCTTGAGGACGATGAAACGACTTGTTTTTTTGGATGACCGTCGTTTTATTCTGAAGCTCACAGTCAAGTTTGAAAACAGCCTCAATATTGAAATCTGTCACATACAAATTTTTTCCTATAGAAAATGAAATTACACAAGTAAAAAAAAGAAAGATAAAAATTAAATATTTTATATTTTACACAACTTTATGCAAATTTTACATTTTTTTCATCATAAAATAATTTAGAAACATTTAGTAAAACACGATGATTGATATTTTGTTTACCTGTTTTATCAAAGCAGATTCCTCGAGGATAATGAAATTCATTTTTGTAGTCAAAAGGATTCTCCTCAAAAACACTGAATTTCCTTAGAAAATTTCCATTTTGATCAAACATTTGAATTCTGTAGTTTCGAGAGTCGGAAACAGCAATAAATTTTCCATCTGGAGAAACAGAAACAGCCCACGGATATTTAAACTGACCATCTTGATGACCTTTTGACCCGAAAGAGAAGAGAAATTTACCACCGAGAGAGAAAACAGAAACTCGATTGTTGTCTTTGTCCGCGACGACGATTCGGTTGTTGATTTGATCGATGGCGAGTCCAGTTGGTCTCCACAATTCACCAAATCCAGCTCCAGATTTCCCAAATCGATCCACAATTTCACCACAAGAATTGAGAATAATAATTTGATCACTTTTGCGGTCAGCCAAATAAATCTATTTTTTTTAATGGGAAGAAATAAAAAATGATAAAAAAGATTAATAATTTTTTATTAATTTAAGAAATTACTTATAAAACTGTGAATAAATGGTTAAATAAATATTTAATTGACTTAAATTTGACTTACGTAATCCAGTCGATGGTCGATCGCGATTCCCCAGGGTTTCAAAAGAAAAGGTTTCTGAGACTCTGCAAAATTTGGACTGCTCTGGAGAAAAGAATAATTTCTGAAGATGAAAACTTTCAATGGATTTCCAACAGGAAGAAAAAGAGAAGAAGATGAAAATGGTTTGATTTTGAGACCAATTTTATAAATTCCAGTGACTTGAGGGAAAAAACAAAAGAAATAACGACGAGTTTTGAAGGAAGAAGAATGAATTTTGTCCAGTCTGAGTTTTCTAATTTGGATGAGACCTCCAGAAGATTCAATTTCTGCAACAAGTGACTCCAGAGGAGGAAGATTTTGTCCAGTCACAAAATAAAGGGCACTTTTATTTGTGAATTGAAATGGAGAAGCTGGAACAATTTTAATTGATGACATTTTTTCTTCTTTTTCTTGAATAAATCCGACTCTTTGATTTTTCTCCAGGTTTTGTTTCATTCGGAATTCATCCAACTCTTTCCAACATTCGCCTTTCTGAATTGAAGAAAGTTGAGGAGGATGAAAAGAAAATACATCATAAAATGTTCCTGATTTATTTTCTCCTGAATCCTGGTTTTTATAAAAAATAAAAAATAATGAGAATATTAAAAATCAGCTATTTAAACAATTTATAATCATTTTAAATCAAAAGAATTGAAAACTAGAAAAATATTGAAATGAATAAGTAAAATAAAAACTCACCATTTGGGAAATGACAGCTGATGTTTTGAGATTTGTTTGAGATGGATTCAAAGTTCCAAAATTCCGAATACTTGAAAAATCTTGATTATCTGTCATTTTTTCTGTTTTAATTTTTCCCTCAAAAAGCACTTGAACTTTGAAAATTTATTAAATTATGAAAATATTTTGTGGTGGTGAAGAGAAAAGTTGAACCTTTGAAATCCAGTTGAAGAATGACGAAAAATAAACGAAATTCAATGTTTTTATACTATTTTCAAAGGGGGTGGAAAAGGGGGGAGAGAGAGAGAAAATTCAAAGGGGGGAGAAAAGGGGGCAATTCCAGTCGATACTTGTTAAAAACTTTGTTTGTGTATACTTTTTAATGTTACACAAAACTAAAATATTTACAGTAAAATAATAATAATTAAATTAAAATTATGATAATAAATTATGGATTTGAATGGAGTTTAATTTTAAAATCATAATTTTAGCTCATGTGAAGACACAAAATGATTAAAAAAGAGACAAATTTTATGAAATGTTGTTAATTTCTGTTTGGATCTGCATTAAACATAAAAATTAAAAATGCATTTTATATTTTAGTTATTCTTCTATTTTAATTATCAACACTTTTTGTATTCAGTTTTCATGCTTCTGTAGTTTTTCATCATTTTAACATTCATTTTGAATTCAAAGCTCAAAGAAAAATGCAAAGGAAAACAAACAACTGCACCAAGGAATTTGTGAGTGCAGTGAATTTTTCACGGACAATTAAAAAAAACTCCCCGATGAATAAAAATTGCAAAGTGCAAAAGACTCGTAAGTTTTTTTATGTTTTTTCTGGTGTATTAATTTACACACAAAAAAGTAAACAAATGAATTTTCTGATTCTCCGTCTGCCTTTTTTCACGTCTCACCGAACGACAAATAAAAACAACAACAATAAAAAATAATGATTTCATCTCTGAATATTTCACACCCACAAATTCTCTGCATTTTCTTTTTCCATTTGATGCTCAAAAATCCTTCTGATTTCAACACACAAAATCCAAATCCACAAAATGTATTTGAGCACACTTTTGTTTCTTCTCGCTCTCTTGTTTTTGACGGGTCAACTCATTTCCGAGTCCTTGAAAACTGGTGAGTTTATTATTTTTCATTCCTGTTTAATTTAATATGCAAAAATAACGAACAAATGGAATTTCAGAAACAGAGGACAAACAAAAATATCAGCGGAGTTTGGAATTGTTGAGTGTGCTGAAGCAATTCAAAGAACATGAAAAATCTGCCCTGAGAATTTCGCAGCTGGAAGTGAATTTGGACAAAGTTCACGAGGAAGTTGAGATTTTGAGAACGGCCGTTGACTACATCGTGATCTGGACGGAAAAAGACCTGAACCAAATCAACGAAGAACTGGAAATCTTGAAGAAACAGAACACGACACAAGAAATCCAAAAACTGGGAACAAAACAAACGGAATTTGAGGAAAAAGTGCACACGGATTTTCAGTTGGATCGACAAGCGTTGGCCGAAAACCGCGATAAAATTCAAGAGCTGCAGATGACAACAACTCAACTCAACAAAACTCAAAGTCAGAAAATTTACACCATTTTGAATCGTCTTTGTGAATTTAAAATTCCAGTTCAAATCTCGTTGATTTTGTTTCTTGTTTTCAGTTCCGGTTGGATTTATTTACATGCAGCTGAACAACCAATCAAATCCAGAGGAAATTTGGCCGCAGTTCAAATGGGAAAACGTGAGTCCGGAATTTGCGGGGCTTTTCTTCAGAGTTGAGGGAGGAACTTCCGCCCCCTTCGGAGAAATTCAAAATGAAACCTGTTCGCGGGTAACTCAAGTCATGTCCAGCCAAAATCCGGAACCGGCTGTGGAAAAACTGGAGCTGGAGGTGGGAAAATGGTCCAATTTTATAGAAACCGGAAGTCAAAGTCAAAGTGGAGAAATGACATCGCCATCACCAACGCCAACATCATCTTCGTCATTCAAAATCCAATTCTTCACCTCGGACGACGAAGTGAGACCGAAAAATCAAGCGATAAGAATTTGGAAACGCAGTGCATAAAATATGAAAGTTTAAACTTTCGAAGGAAAAGGATTTTTAAGTTGATATCTTAATTTTTTATGTGTAGCTGTTTTGAATGCATAATAAATCAATAAATGTGTAAATGAAAGAAAACATTTCTTCTGTCCGTCTCTTTTCGTTTTCATCAGAATTCCAGCACGCAACTGGCTCCAAATTACACATTGTGTAAAATACAAGCAGAAGCTTGAAATAAATTGTATTGTATTCGTTTATTATTTATGTTTGCCCATCACGAGATTCAATCATTCAAGTTCATTTCAGAGTCCACACACTCAAATGCTAAATACACACTCAACTCGAGACTCGAGATACGCGATGATGCATCATGTTTTCCTGTTATATAACTCAAGTGCAGAGGCATGTGTAGTAGATAACGTGGATCATGTACAATGTAATTATGTACTCATGAACTTGGAAATGGACAGAAAAAATTCAAGGTCGATTTTTTCTCTATCTTCTCTTCGCGTCCAAGTTCCAAATTCATAATATTAAATTCAGCATTCACGAGTCTCAATTTATCATTGACTTTTGTGGCATTAGTTTTCTGGTTTCATTTCTAATGCTGACGGACATCGGACAGCCAAATCAGCCACATTCATAAATTACTATTCATTGAGTTTAGACTTGTGTCTTCGAAATGGAGCTTCTCACAGCTCTTTTCAGCATTTTCGCCCTCCTCGCAACACTTTGTTATTTCCTCACACCAAAACGCCTTAAAAATTTCCCACCTGGTGAATAAAATACCAATAATTTATTTGCATTTTTAATACTTGAAACTGTAAATAACTCTCAAGTTTTGATGTTTGATGTTTAATTGTGATTTTTTGGTATTTTCAGGACCGCGGAGGATTCCAATTTTCGGCAATGTATTTCAAATTGGCGTTCAAGGCCACAAACGGGCCCTGGAATTGTCCAAAATATACGGAAATATTATCGGCCTTCACAGTGGAAGTCACAGAGTTGTTTACATAAATAAAGCAGAGGACATTCGAGAAGCCCTGAATAAACCAGAATTCTCATCGAGAAGCGGATACAATCCACTTTTAGATCAAAACACAAAGGATGTGAACGCAGGTCTGGTGATGAGTTATGAAGGGCCGTGGCAAGAGCACCGACGATTTACTCTCAGGTAAAAAATGCCTACAAATTGAAGATTTGAGTATTTCTCTTTATTTGTTTGAATTTGTATCAAAAATAATTATGATTTTCTGAAACTACAGAACTCTACGGGATTTTGGATTTGGGAAGCGATCTCTCGAGGGAATTATTCAAGAGGAAGTTGAAGGGCTGATGGAAGAACTCAAAAAGATTGAAGCAAAAAAGGAGCCGTTTTCAACTCAAGCTCTGTTTAATATTGCCGCTTTCAACGTCATTTGGTCGATTGTTGCTGGTGAAAGATTTCCACTGGACGATCCCCGACTCAAAGAACTCATCGACTTGCTCAACGAGTAATTAAACTATATAAAAAATAGATACAAAATAGAATTCATAGATGAATTGACATTTCACATTTTTTGTTTTTATGCAGTTTTTTTCAGACGAGTTTTGATGGGATTCGATTTTTGTCCTTCATTTTCCCGAACATGGTCTATTTCCGGAACAGATTTCCATTTCTATTCAACAACAAGCGAGAAGTATTCCGAGAAAAGCTGTTTGACTTTTTCCGGAAAACGATAAAAGAGCACAGACTGACGAGGTCCGAAGGAACTGCGCCCAGGGATTTCATTGACAGTTACATGGACAACGAGGGGAAAGAGCCGAGTTTTACACCGGATGCGGATGACTACAAATTAATTATTACTCTTTTTGATCTCTTTGTGGCCGGTAAATATCTCTTAAATAAATGTCCATCCTAAACACAGTCATAGGCTTAAACTATTTTAATTGAATTTTAACTTGTTATTTAAAATAGGCGGAGAAACCACTTCTACAACTTTGACGTGAGTTTGAATGATAATTATAAATTTTTCCTATTGTGTACTGGAGTGATTTTTGACCAAGAGAAATATAACAGAAAAAATGTTTTGACTTTTAGATGGTCATTTTTTCTATTATCATTACACCCAGAAGTACAGGAGAAAATGTACAATGAAATTGTGGAGGCTGGAGCTTCAAGTCGAGCTGTGACTCTTTCAGACAGACAAAAGTAAATTACAAAAATTCCTCTAAAATCTATAAGAAAAATGCATATCATAAATCGTAATTCTGGATAAATGAGCATGTGTTGTAAATTTCATTGGATGGTTTCAGTATGGTGTACACGGAAGCTGTCATGTCTGAGATATTTCGTGTGGGAACTCTAGTGAGACAACGTTTTTTCGGATTCATAAACAAACCTACAAATTAACTACCAAAATCTATTTGTGTTTTGTGCGCTCAGTATTTAAGATATTTATATGTATATTATGCAAAAAATGAATTCTAATTTGATCTTGAACCTGTTTTTTCTGTAGACTCCAATTGCCATTCCTCACGGGATTTCTGAAGACACCGTGTTCAAAGGCTTCTTCCTCCCACGTGGGACAATTGTTGCGGTAAATATATATGGAGCACATTATGATGAAGAGGCCTGGGGCGATCCTCAAGTAAAAATCAACAATAAACTTCAAAATTATTCAAAAATGTCACAGTATTCCTAATTCTGCTTTCTACTGTCACTCGTCACTCCTATTTCGTTTGAATATCATTAATCATGAAACGTTGCGCATTGTTCATTTAGGTTTTTAGACCGGAAAGATTTGTGAGTGGTGAAGGGAAATCAAAGAAATACGTCAAAAACAACAATTTGATGCCATTCTCCGTAGGCAAAAGAGAATGTGAGTACAAGAAAATAACTAGGAAAAGTCTAGTCTATTTTGTCCTCTAGTTTTTTCAAGTTATTTTGAAAGTTGTTTCATTCACAATTCACAGTTATTATGACGATAATAATTTTCATGTCAATTTTCAGGTCTTGGTATGACTTTGGCCAAAGATGAATTTTTCCTCTTCCTCACGAACTCCGTTCGGAATTTCAAGATTTCAATGCCTGCAGATGAACCACCTCACACTTTTGATTCTCGCCCTGGTTTAGTTAATACGCCTGAGCCACACAAAATTTTACTCAAATCTCGAGTCTAGAGAAACCAACACACGTTTTATGTATTTGGCTTCTGAGTTCTGTTCTTTGCCAAGTATTACAAATTATAATATGTTAAAATTTAAGAATGAGAGGTTTTCTATCGATATTTTCCTATTCTTGTTCCTGATTTTGAAGTAAATAAATTTATAACTCTCATTCTGAATTATGAACAAAAGAGAACATTGCGAATTTTAATAGCACTTTTATTGAGCTGCATTTCCTCATTTTTGCACTGCTCTAGATAATGCTGTACAGTTTGTAGTTAATTGTGCACAGTTTTAGGGCACTCGTCTGTGCTCATGTTTGGATTTATCTCAAGTTCTGCATGGAAATTTCTATCCTTTTGTACAAACTACAAAAACTACCAAAAGGTTGAAGAAAAATGGGAGTAAAAGAGAATCCGATTGAGAATATTGTTATTCAGCAACATGAGAAGAGTAAAATTCCAGTGCGAAAATCCTTTAGGGAATTGTGGAAATTCAGCCAAATTCTGAAACCATCGCCACTAGAAAAACAAGTGTCAAATTCAGCCTGTTTATTTCTCGAGTCTCCTGGATTCATTCCATTTAAACAAAGTAAATTCATCTCATCATTTTCTGCTTTCAAATACAGTCAAATCCTGGACCAACAACGACTTTTCAATCAAATGGTCTTCTGGAGTCTCCAGTTTTACATGGACAGTTTCACTACAGCACAAATCCCGGAGGAACTAAAATCAAAACACGATAGGAAAAAAAGGAAAATACTCGCTCTAAATGAACAAGTTGTCAACTATTACAAATCCGTGTGGAAGGATTCTCAACTGACACCTACTTTTAATTTGATTCCTCGAAAACCCCGATTTAATTCCATTTTTGACATTTTAGACCCTTTTTTCATTGACATTAAGAAAACTTGCCCATTGGAATATTCCAGACAAATTTTAGAACATGTGGTTTATTTACATGAAGGATTTTCCAAAGATTTTATGAGCAAACAAAATACAACCGAGAAAAAGACAAACGAAAATGAAAATCGTAGAGTGTTGTTGCTGTTGAGTTTGGAGTTGATTGAATATTCTATCAATTGTTTCATTCCCTATGAATTCCTTTCACCTTTGACCCTGGACCTTTTAAAAAGTACGAAGAAATTAGCAGTTGACATTGGAAATGAAATTGATGACATTTTTTCTTTTTCCTGTGACCAGGAAGTTTCACATTGCCAAAATTCTAAAATTTCACAAGATTATTTACAAAAAGAGAATGAAAATCCACTGACATCAAAAAATGAAACTATTTTATGGAAAATTGAACAAGTAGAACAAACATTTCAAGTATATTTAACGTCCAGTGAAAAGTTGAGAGAAACTGGAGAGATTTCAACGGAATATTCAGATAGTCTGGATAATTTCGTACGGAGTTTCCTCGTTTGGAAAATCAATGGACCTTATCGATTAAAAAAGCACAACTCAATTTTAAATATTTATGAGTAAAAACGTATATTATAATTAAATATTAAATAGTCTAAATTCTGAAATGAAACAAGCTTACAATTTAAAGATACGAGTGTATAGACTTTTAAAATATGCTAATGCCTTTTTTACTAAAATTTGATTTAAAAAACAAAAAATAATACTACAAATGTTATAGCATGTTATTTGAAAATACGAAATGGAAATAAATTTTATTACCATATTATTTTACATGACATTTCTTCACACAGCAGTTGGTCATCATTCATAATATATTATTATGTAATGTACAAAAATTCATTTAAAAAATCAAGTCCCACGGTACGTAGAATAGCCGAATGGAGAAAGGAGTAAGGGAACGTGGTAATGCTCAGTTGGGTCACACACGGAAAACACAATTTCTACAAACGGGTAAAATGGGTGAATGTTCTGCGTATCAAAATAGGCCTTTGTATCAAAATATAATTTATAAGTTCCTTTTGTAAAATCATCCGTTTTAATCAAATCTGTGACACGTCCATCCTCATTTGTAATCCTACAGGAGAAAAATAATAATCAAATATTTTATTACTTAAGTACTTCATACGAATGTACAAAAAATACTATAGAAATTTACATAAGTAAGTGGTAAAGCTCATAAAAAGCATGATATCTAATTAACTTGATTTTATATTTTTCATGTATATTTTATTTATTTACTTACGTTTCATTCAATAGAACAAAATTATCAAGTTTATTGGATTTGTACAAGCGGATTTGAACATTTGAAGCTGCTTTTCCTCGAGCTGTATCCAAAATGTGAGTAGATAACGGATTCGGATGAGCCTGTAAAAATTACAAATTATAAAAGACGAGTAAATTTTAGTTTCAAGAAAACAAAATATATGTATATTACACTAAATATTATACACAAAGTAGAATTGATAGTTGGGTAAAAATAATGCAGATACCTTTTGACTACTGACTATTGAACTATGAAATGATACAATTAAAATTAAAAGAGTAAAATAGTGAAAATGAGCCATTTTTTAAGATTTTATAATTTTTGAAGGAGTTACTTATTGCCGTTGGCAGTTGAGGCATTTAAAATCTATTCAACTAAATACTAAATACACACATCCACATCCTGTTCTTACTTAGAATGAAAAATAAAAGACAATAGTAAATAAGCAAAGAGTAAAAAGGCATAAATCTTTTTTATATCTTGTATACCAACTCCATTTGGACAATAAACTATTAAATGTTAAAAATTCATTACGCAAGCTCATACATAAAAATCCTATTATTAACTTTGTTTTATGACAAAGTGTGTGTGTCAGTCTTAAAAAAATATCTAATTTACGTAAAGGAAAAAATACGTAACATATATCCTGATTATTTATTATTATTATTCTTATTAAAAGATATTTTTTATATTTTGTTTTTATTTCTACTTACCTATACAATTTTGAATTCCAAAAAAGGTTTTTTTCTTCTCTTTTATTTGTTATGTTTTAGGCTTTCATTGTTGTTGATGTTTTGTTTTCAATATTTTATAAAGTAAATAAAATACTAGTATTATTTAGTATTTTTTAGAAAAAATTGCTCGTATAATGTTGATGAGGAAGTAGACTTATTTTAAACTATAATTAATTTGTATTATCATCTTCCTCTTCTACTTCATCTCCATCATTATTATCGTTAACATCATTGACATTTTCTCCTCTTTCTCTCCATCTCAACCAACTTGATACTTGAGCATGTTTGAGACCCAAAGTTGACACGAACATTTTCCGACAGACGACTTTCTTCTCAAATTGACGATATGGAAGATGATAAACGTAGGTGCGTTGTTTCTGACTGTGACCTAACCTCACAGTCTGTTTCCTCCTTGATTTAATTGGTTTTGAGTCAATGAGAGCTAAAACCCACTCTCTCTTCTCATTCCAATTCATCGTCTTCCAAAGGGTATAAAATAATTTCTGTCGCTCACTCTCCCTAAACTCGGAACATTTGACAATCTTTGACTTGAGACAAAATTGAGACTCACATCTTGGACCGATTCTCCTCCCGGATCTTTTAATTTCTACTCTTTCCTTTTCCCCATCCTTCGTCAGAATATGACGAGTGACGACATACTCCTCTCCAGACTGTCTCTTCCGTTTCTGTTTGTTTATTCCCCACTCATCTGGATTACATGGTCTCTTTTTGAAGCGACGTGGAGGAGGTTCATTTGTATTATTATTATTATTACTTGAAGTATTTTGACTATTTCCACCAGCACTACTACTATTATTATTATTATTATTATTCCCACTATAAACCACATTTGGTATCGGATTCATTGACGTTGATAATGGAAATTGAGGTGTTGAGGACGAAGAACAGGAGGATCCATATGATTGGTTGTTGTGGTAATTGCAATTATTTGGTGTGTAAGACTGTGCTTGATTATTACTATTATTATTAATATTATTGTGATATTCATTTCCGTCTGTTTGTGGTTCTATTTTTATTTCTGGAATGGGAAAAATCTCTTTTACTTCTTCATCATCTTCATCACTTTCTTCTTCTTCCGGTTGAGAATTTAAAAAGGAATTTAAAACTTTTAAGTCTGAATCAAAATCCCTTTTTGTATTTTTCAACTTTTTGACTTTTCTTGGTTTGTATCCTGAAAATTAAAATGACACACATATAATATTTAAATATAGTATAAAACCATTTACTTAAAATGTTTGTGTTGTACTTTTAGTATTTGGCATATAATAATATTATGATATAGAGTTAAACTAATTTATACTTACCTTGGACAATAATTTTCTTCAACCTTTTAATTCCTTTTTCTTGTTCTTCATTGTTATTTTTTTGACCACTTAGAAAATGATGAACAATGGTTGATGAAACTAGAGCTGACAATTTATCAAGTTCATTATGAAGAGAAATGATCTTTTCTACTGTTTTATGACACTTTTCTGGACAAAATGTTAAATATCGAGAATAATAATTATTATATTCAGCAAGATGGTCAACTTCTTCATCCGGTACATTTACATGTTTACAAAATATTCTCCAGCATTTAACTTCTTCCTCTCTTGTGACGACTTTACTCGTGTCCAAATTAAAAATTGTGTTACATACAAAACATTTTCGTGTCAATGGTTCTTTTGGTTGTTGTTGTTCCATGTTGATTACAGATTTAACTATAATACAAATTTTGTATAATTATTGTTAGCATAATATATAGTTTAAGTACAGAATACAATAAATTATTATCAACAATATACATGTTTAAAACTATATAAGTACCTTTTACATCAAAACTCCGTTACACACCAATAATAGTTTATGAAGTTAGCAATCACACAAATCAAAAGTAAACTACATATTCTATAATTAATAAACTTTCAGCACTATATAATCTACAATTAGAATTAAAAATTGAACAATTTTTTATCAGCTGATATTTTTCATACTCGCTCGATTTTCCCACACATTGCAAGGTTTAGGGTCGAGTTGGGTAAAAAAAACGATGTGGAAAATAAATAAAATTCATTTTTCAAGAAAATAAAAATTTTGTGAAACTAATGTTGAGTTATTTCCAGGATCACCAAATACTTTTTTACTGGCAATTTGGATTTCTCCATGAGCTAGAAAATTGGCAATTTTTTGGACCGCTGGCCAATGTAAAAATGGTTGACCAACGTATTTGTAAAAAAATCTTCCAGATCTTGTTTGCCATTTTGCCCTTTTCCTCAAATTCCCTGCTGGAATTTCCAATAAATCTTCTACAAGTTGAATCAAAGGGAAATCGGGTAGAAATGCGGGTATCAAAATTTTTGGAGCCTAAAAATAAATAACAAAAACAAACATTATGATGATGATAATTTTCACGTTTTTTTTAAAACAAAAATTGATTTTGATTTTTGAAATAAAATTACATTTAACAGTGCTTCGACCAGGAGTTTTCCTTCAAAATCCATTTGAAATAATGATGGAATCATAAATTCTTCAAAAATCTCCTTGGATTCTTTCAAGCATTTTTTCCATCCATCTGAAGTTTCCACATTTTTGCAAATAATGAAGTTTTCATCCATGCCTAGACCATAACTTATTACAGACCACAAATGAGCAAAGGATTTCAATTCCTCCGTCGTCCATCGATGTATCCCAATTTTTGCAGGGAATAGAATTGGAACACTCACAAAACTCCATTGGGTCAAGGTCATCAAGAAGGAGTTGAACAGATATTTTGGTCGACGACTCCCATTGAATTCAAAATCCCTTTTCTTTGCCCAGACTGTACGATTATAACGGGAGTTTTCAAGGTCTCTATCAAAAGCTTCCCACATTCCTTCATCCAGCTTGAAATTTCCTCCGTGTCCTGTTTCCTGGGTGATGACGGGTTTTGAAAAATCCACATGGTCTGAATTTTCCAACCACTTACTCACACCCTTGTGAATTCTTCTTACATTTTGAATACTTGTCAACCACTGCTCAGTCCGAACGTCACTCGTGTACCAAAGTCGGACTTGAAGTGCCGTGGCCACGTACCTTTTAAAAGCCCGTTCCGGGTCATGTGACCTCAGGGTGCTGTACAAAACTCGTCTCATCTGCTCGTTGGAAATAAGCATTATGAGAGAAAGAACATGAGCATTCCCAATTTGAACAAGATGTTTTTTAGCAAACGACTGGCCAACAACTGCTCTCGAGTAGTTGAACCAACATGGAAAAACTGTTGCTTCAGGAATTTCAGAATCACCATAGAGATCAGAACCGTGGAAGAAAAAACTCATTTTAAAGTCGGTTTCTTTGACATTTTCTGCTTGGTTTGTTGAGCACTGAGACTGAAACTGACCATTTGCAAAACACTTGAGTAGTACAAAAACTGACAGCAAAATATACCATGTTTTCATGATTTTCAACAAAAGAATTGAATGTGTTTAAATTAATTTGAATGTTCTATTATTGCATCACAAAATGTCCACTATTAAACTTACTTAATTGCTCATAATTCACTTCAAATGGAACTTGGATTACAATTTATAAATTGTAATCCAATCCTAATAATCAAGTAAAAAGGAGTACACAACACAGACTTTGCAAATTTTCAGTGTACAGTTTACGAGTAGTGCAGAAGCTAAAAATGTGTCTAGTTTTTTTTTCTGGTCCAAAAGGATCACAAAAATGAAAGGATTGCTAATTCGAAGCACATTCCTGTTCGCCCAGTGTTTCTACAAAAAAAAAACGAAACTAGCTTAAATACTAAAATATTGAGGTAGCAGTTGAATAGATAACTGAATGAATTACAAGTTGTCGTGAGCAGTATATATAGAAGCCAAAAAAGTATTATGCAACAACTCGTTTTCCATTGTGTATGTTGCCAAAGGCCAAGTCCTGGAAATCCAGTCTCAAATTATTCGATAGATCAAGTAGATATTATGCGATGTATGCAAATGTGTAACTGGCGAGTGAATTTTGGCTGAGTTGGATTACTCCCTATAAAAAATTGAATCTGGATACAGGTTGTGTGGATTTTGCATGAAATTACTTATTGTGTACTTAATAAGGTACCAAATTACACACACACACGTGTACAATATTTTATGATAAAATCAAAGGAAGGAACAATTTAAAATTAAAATAAAAACAATGAAACATACAAAATGATACAATATTTCATCGTATCAAGAATCAAGACTCATCTTTCCAGAGAATTAAAAAAAAGTATGGAACAGGAAAAGGTAAAAAAAAAACAAAACAAATTCATTATCTAAAATCTAAAGGTAGTCCCAAAATTCCCATAATTTGAACTATAAGAGCAAATTGCTGCGAATGCTCCACAAACTCAAGCTAAATCTACAATATATACTAAAATCTAAAATGTAATTCAGAAATTTCTCTCACTTTCCTCCATAAAACGATAAGGGAAAATACCCTTTAATTTTAAAAAAGAATCAGTTAAATCTATCTTTAAACGGTTGAAACTATTATATCCATGGTGATTCACTTTACCTTTTGGATAAGCATTTTCAAAAGCCTTAAACATTATATCAATTTTATGATGAGATTTTATTAGATATGATTTGTTTTTTTGTTTTTGTTTTTAAGTGTTTTAGATTTTAGACAGTTAATTAATAATTATTATATTATGCTTGCATGTGTACAAATGAGTGAAGAATTTTTGCTGTGGGAATCACTACATTTTTGTCTGCAAAACTACAGAGTTTTTTTTACATATGAATATGTGAATTTCATGATGATTTAAAACTAAAAGTAATCTAACATTTAAGGTGAAAAACGCAGAGTAGAGTTTAGAATGTTAAAACATATTATTATGTTATTATGTTTATGTACAGCACAAAGCGAGTGAAGAATGAGAGTGTGTGTAAATGAACAGAAACAAAGAGGAGTGTAAAAGAAGTGAAGGGAGTGGGGTGAAGGGAGACATGAGGAAATGTACATGGGCATAAGAAAAGCATGTGTGAGGTTGGGATTGCTGTGAGGTCCGCATTGGCTGTGTGTGTGTATTTAAAAGGAGTTTCGTCCGTTGGCTTGTTCATTCGTCCTGTGTGTGTTTGATTGTATACACATTTCTATAATAATATTTTTCATATATTTCTCTCTCAACTCTTGTTGAAAAATGACTGGTCGTGGTAAAGGAGGAAAGGGATTGGGGAAAGGAGGAGCAAAACGTCATCGTAAAGTTTTGCGTGATAATATCCAAGGTATCACAAAACCCGCCATCCGTCGTTTGGCTCGTCGTGGAGGTGTGAAGCGTATTTCCGGTTTGATTTACGAGGAGACTCGAGGAGTTCTCAAAGTATTTCTTGAGAATGTGATCCGAGATGCTGTCACCTACACGGAACACGCCAAGAGGAAGACTGTGACTGCCATGGACGTGGTTTATGCTCTCAAGAGACAAGGAAGAACTCTCTACGGATTCGGAGGTTAAGTCAATCAACAAGATCCAAATTGACTTTTTATTTAATGATCACCAAAACATCTCATCATTATCAATTTACAACATCAACATCAACGGCCCTTTTAAGGGCCACCAAATATTCCAAAGAGCAAAACTAAAACATAAATTCATTTATCTTGAAATAAATAAAGACTAAAATAAAAATGAAAAAGCTGTGTACATGTTACACATGAAAATAGCATAAAAGCATAATGGATAATTTTACTATGAATTATTATTTAAACTAGAAGCATATTTTACAATCTGGCACACTTCATACATTTTTATTTGAATTTTAAATAACCTATAATAGTATATTATTAAACATTAAATGTAAATAGTTGTCTATCTATCGTCTGGGCATGAGTAAAGTGTGTGTATTTGTCATTTAAAATGACTCATTTGCTTAAAATGCAAAATTTAAAATTTAGGTACACTCACACACACACACAAAACTCGTAAAATCTTTTACTTACTTATTCTAAACATATAGATAAACAACATACTATTTTACACTTGAACATGATAAAAGATAAAAGATATTTTTAATTTAAATGGTATTTAATAAAAAGCAACTAAAAATACTAAATCCAAAAAGCATTTATTTTTTATTTTACAAAAAAGAGCCTGTTTTGTTTGTTATTTTTTTAGGCATATTAAAAGTATTAAAAGAGATGAGAGTATGAATTTTGAATAGGTAAAAACATGAGCATTTAAAGTATTATGCATTTAAATGGAACAAGTTGATTAAATTATAATTAGAATGAGAATTAGTCATTACTCTAACAAAGGGAGGATGGAGGAGGTTCTGTGAGGTTCGCACAATGTGTTTCTGTGAGGTCGGCATTGGATTTCAACTACCCTTTTCCCGTCCCGTGTTGAGAGAAGCGTGAGAGAGGATTTTACTCTTCGCTACTCGACTTTGGCCAAAGTTACTCGGCTGAGGGAGTATAAAAGCGGAATGAGGACTCTTCTCCGTCATCATTTTCATTTGAGCTCTCAAAGTTAATTCATTCTGAAT
>JABASP010002394.1:0-20479 GCA_019776565.1 Sminthurinus signatus | reverse complement strand
AGCATATCCAAACTATAAATTGTAAACTGTAAGTATCATCTTAATCATAATCAAAAGTCCAATCCAATCCAAGTGTTGAACTTTTAACGTGATAATCACATTGCTATTGTCTTTTGTATCTCGATCACTCAATACTCAATACTCCACACATTAAAAAATACACATAAAAATGTACTTCAAGTCCTCGAAACTAAACTTAAGTATATTGATATATGTCTTTAGTATTTGTTTGTGTAGGCTACCTTTTAGATTATAGAGCAAGTGTAATTCTCATAGTGAGTGATGAAATGGACAAAAGTGAGTAAAAACATCACGACTCACAAATTACTCGTACGACGAGATTGACTTCATGTTTCATGAAGATGAAGATGAAGTATAGGAGCATCAAAATTTGCCCAGTGCTCTTCATTTTTATTGTTGAATAAGAAAATTACATTAAAAAATGAGGGTGATACAGAAAGGCTTGAGACATCAATTAATTTTTAAAAACATATTTTTTCAAGTACAATGTACCACACAACATTCAATTTCACCTGCTATGCATTATACATCATACACCTGAAATACAGGAGATATTCAGAGGAGAACAAGAGCTATTCATGTAGAATATAAAATGTAGAGTGGTAATAAAAATTATAATATTATGATATAATGAGATTGTACATTATATCATCCTCAGTCCTCTATCTTTGAATAATAGATAAATAAGCCTCATGTGGCTTACAAATTGTAGATTTATGCATAAAATTAATTTATTGGTCCTCGTCACACACACATTATAAACTAACTGTACGTTAGATTGTATATTGTATATTTGACATGTAAAGTGCACACTGCATACTGCATACACATTACACACACTATAAGCACGCAATAAAAAATAATAAAGATAACAGAAGAGAAAGATGGACGAGGGACGAGGAATGTGACCCTGAACGAGTGCTTTCTATTTATTTCTATCACTCAAGTCTCGGGTCATTTAAGATTTAAGATACACGACTTTTTTACAAAAATATTATGTGTGGTGTTTAGCGTTTAGCGCTTCGTGCGTTGTACTTTATTCATGAATGAGACATGAAAATACAGATATTGAAAAAAGACAAATAAATTTACTGGTACTTGACCACATTTTTGAGAGCAAATTATAATTCTAAATCTCTCAATTTATTTTAGCATATTTATTACTGGATAATGTGCCAAAAAAATTATTATGTTTAATAATGTACTTCATATTATGCGTGAATAAAGAAGAATAGCTAATACATTTTATGCACATGCAACATACAACCTGCATGATGCATAATGTACTGAGTAAAATCTTGTTTTCTAATTGTTATTCTACATTCTACATGTTGTGGACTGGCTCATGAATTACTCCTTTTGTCTATAGCTGTACAATAAAAGACAAATTTTATTTCCAAGAATGAAAAGCAAGTGTGGCGATGACAATTAAAATGACAGGGATAACGCATGAGCTGAGATGGAGATGGTGAAACTAATGATCCATAAACTATAAACCACTATAAAAAACCCTTTAACTGACCACTGACCATTCATTTTTCATTTGATGCTCGTTATTTTCATTATTATTTATATAGCTATGATAATCATTCAAGATGATTTTTTAAGGATAATTGAAGGCACACTCAAAACTTAATCATTAATACGACTTAAGAATTAAGACTCAATCAAAAATATTACTGAATTAGTTCATTAAAAATAATGTCCTACTATTTAGTATATTGACGATAGTGTCTCTGTTTAAAAGTACCTACATCTTTTCCACCTCTCTGCACATGCAAAAAATAAAGAGGAAGAAACATCTTCCTCGTCTCATTAAACACGGGCAAGGTGTAATGATATAACATATATAACTAATTTGAATTTGAATGTGTGATTCCTTGTTTTTATTATTGCTCGCATCTCGCACCAATGATCATTGGAAATACAAAATACATACTAATAAATTTGAATAGATTCATTTGTTACATGAACTCCTTAAAGCATCTTCTTCCATCTTCTCAGTTCCATAAAATATAAAATATACATTATACAGTCACAAATCACAATAATCCTTAATTAAAAGCTAATAACTAATAACATCTTACATCGTACATCGCACAGTGGTGCTATTAATAGTTAATAATAATACTGTTGGAAGTTGATAGTCGATATACATTCAATCTTCAGTCATAGGAGAAAGTAAAGCCAATGGTAGAAAAAAAACACAACTTGTAATATTACGACAATACAAAGTACAAAGTATTCTATAGATTATGAATACATAACGTATAACGTAATATTATTTGTAGGTTGGTCCTGAGAATTGAGAATCCTGAATGAATAATGTTCATATACATTGTACAGAATACACGGTACAGATTACACATGCAGATCCTAAATTCTAAATGGCGAATTTTTACAAAGGCGAAAGTAATTAACGCCGACGTAAATACTGAATACAGAACACAGACCCGTTCTTGTATCTTATATCTTGTGACAAATGGTCCGTGTATGATAAATATTAGATATTAGACAGGAGACTGAGGCCTGAAGAAGCCAGAGACCAGCGATATCCTGTTAGACACACTATACTGTGCATTATTCACCCTATTAACATACAGCATGCAGAAGATTCTGGCTGTTGGTGGTACACAGTATATTTTGTATTATATATTATGCGTGCAATAGTCAAAGAGCAGAAATTACACATAGAAAACACAAGACATGCTGATCATAAGTAAAATAAAAAAATACATCTTCATCTGACGTCTTGCATATTTATCTATCCATGTAGATTGTACAATGTACATGTGGATTATGAATATGTTTAAATTGAGTGTTATTAAAACAGTGACATCTCCCATATGACATTATATGATATGTAGATATTTGAGCAATTAATATTAAATATTACGCATTACAAATTACAATATATTACATGAGCACTGAGCATTGAGAATCTACCTACCTTACCTCTAACCTCTAAGCTTTTCAGTACCAACTAAAAACTACAAACTCCAATTATCTACCTACACTCTCAAAAAAGACAGTATTGTACTGGCATCTTTTTTCTTTGTTGTTGTTTGTCCTGGTCTGGCCTGGCCTGGTAATTTGTACCTACATAATTTACTTTACTTTACCCCCACACACCACACACAAAGCTGACGGCTAACTTTAAACTTTTAAGTGTGTTAAAATTAAAATGAAATCGAAATCCAAAGGATTGCGGAATTGAAGTCATTGAATATTTCATATGTCATCACAGTGCAACAATGTTTCTTTTACTCCATTTCATTACATTTCATGGTTCAGTAGTCCATAACATATAGCATATATAATATCTTACTCAATGTCTCATGTCTACATGGTTTTTTTCACACACTTTTAATTGCACATTCATAATACATATTCAAATTCAAATATTCAAACTCAATATTCAGCAGATTTAACAGGAACATTCATCAAAAAGTCAAAGGATTGGATTGCTGAGCGTCCGAATGTCTACGTCTACGTGGACGTCTCACGGAATTGGCAGACTGACAAACTACAAATGGCAAATGTCAAATCCCAGACAAGCTGACTGCTACATGCTATTGTAGATTGTAGACTGACTAATGTCGAATCGGGATGAAGAGAATCAAGAATCAAGAGTCGAGAAAGAATGGAGATGACGCGTGAATTGTGAATCTACATTGTGCATTAGTATATGGAGTTGAGAAATGTTTTGGGAGAATAAAAAGTGATTTCCACGGGGATTTTCCTCCGTGATGATGATTGTGATGGTCATCATAATTGAAAATTGAAATCATTTGTCTGTCTGCTTGTCTCTCTTCATAGTTCATAGTGCGACAGACAGAAAAAATATTGGCACAATATTGAACAAAAGAGTTGTCTCATCGCATCGCTATCATCGCCCTTTGACTCGACTCGAGACTTGAGGAAATCTCAAAGGAATCAAAACGACGACCTGTCAAGCAAACGTCAAAAGTCAAAGAAGATGCAAAACAATAATATAAAAAAATACACATGTACCCACAAAGACAAACGATGGGTAATGTTAATACTCACTTCTCAATACTTTTGATTTTTGATTTTGATTCTTGAGGGGACGAGAATGCCGGAAATAGTCATATCAATTTCAATGTGTCAATATTATAGTACTTAAACAAACATAACAAACATAACAGTTAACAGTATCTCTGATCTCTTGTGAAATATTTGTAACATTTGTAAATTTTCAATTGCATTTCGGAATGAAACAAGAGACAATGTTGAAATCAGAAATCAGACACACATTGACATGGAATTTGTTGCTGAGAAGAAAACAGAGGGTTGAATAATTTAGCCAAATCAGAATCATACGTAATATGGAATTTGGAATATGGAGAGGAAAAGTGATCCTTGTACGCATTTATGTAAATTCTGTAGATGGAACAACTAACAAGTATGAAGAATAAGTAGCGTTACTTAATACGACCAGAACAGGTAAAAGATAATTGATACTTGAAAACTCTGTCTTGTTTTTTGATTTGACTTTGGGATAGGAAGAAACATGAAACAGAAAAATTGCTGAAACGAGAAAGGACTTTTTTTTCTTCATCTTTTTCTTTTTCTGATTCTTCTTCACTACAACTTGAAATTTCTGCATGTATGCACCTATTCTTTACAACTTGGGAAACTCTCAACTCTGAACAATAATTATTATGCTAAAATATTATCAGTGGTTTGTGTTTTGTATGCAGTTTATGTAAAGTACTTATTGAAATGTGAAGTGCTCTCTTCTAACTTCTAAGCATGAAAAAATATCAAGAATTCAAGTAACTCTTGGCCCCTATACGGACAAAATCATGTCTATTTTCACTAATAGGCTTGAGAAAAGTTTTGTATTTTGTATGCACTGTACAGTGTACACTGTACACTTTAGAGTCTACATTGTTTATACTTTATACTACGTGTTGGTATTCTGTACTTTACACACAATTTGCGTATTATCTATTGTGTCTGGTGTCTGGTGGGATATTCAGATTTGTAAAACGTTTGCTAATATGAAAAACTTTAAAATCTTCTGACAAGATCAAGGTATTGAGCAAGAGTCACACAGACACCGTGCTCAAAGCACAAGAAGAAGAAGTTTTGTATTTTGTGTTCCTCATGAATCATTTGACCATTTAGAGAATTACAAAATATTTTTTACGAATCTAATTAGTCTCTCAACTCATCCCATAAAATATTCAAATCAGTCTCGTTTTTTCCCTACATGCAGTGCATCTTTATTATCTCCACATCATTTATCATTTATCACTTGAAATCTCAAAAACCTCATTATTAAAAAAACCTTACTCAAAATAATACATAATGTACAGAATTTTTGCTTTCAATTTTACTTGAATATTTTTATTTACGAATTTACATTTTCCATCCATCCCTTTTTTGAACGGATTACATAATATAAACTACATAACACACAAAATATGACATTCTATTCTGTATTCTGTCCTATTTTGTTCTACATTCAATAATAAAAATAGAATATTATTGTTACATGTGTATTTTTGATACCTGCTGCCTGTCTTTTGTCAGTTTAGATTGATTTTTATCAATCTCCAAACTCCAAACTTTATTACACTCCATATTTCATACAGACAACAGAAAACATGTAAAAGAATTTTGATATTGATTTACACAGTGTAAAAAAGGGCTCTACAAGATTTGATATTATACACAAGTTATTATGTGTTATAATCACAATACAGTAAAATAATAAAGTAAGTTTTATTAGATTAAAGTATGAGGCTATCAACCGTCAGCCATCAATAATCAATATCAACTACCAAAGGAACTAGTCAACAATCTATCAATGAACTGATATTCAAAGTTTTTCTTTGTTACACATAAACGTTTTCTATATCATATATTGTACACATGTACACATTACACATGTACAAATATGAAGCTAATAGCTAATAGCCAATGCACTACACACAGGACACATAATTATTTAGGGCAATGTGAAGGCGAAAAAATTCTGGTGCATTATTTTGAGTCAGCGTGTGGTATATATAGGCAAAGTAATGCAAGTAAACGATAAACGAGTCGCAGCATGACCAGCCTCCCTTTGTACTTTATGTAATAATAATAATAATATATAATACCTATCTTCACATATATTATGAATATTAATAATATTTTATATCAAGTATACCAAATGGCAAATAAACATGTGGCGTCTGAAGGAGTCTGAAACAAGAAACAAGTAATCCCAAGTAATAGTAGATATAATATATAACATATAAGTCAAGTTTTAGATGAGATCCAGTACAGACATACCGCATTTTTTATGTGTAGCAAATAAATATCAGTTGATCAGATCACATTTATCGTATCACTTGGAATATGGAATATGGAACTGAACTGAGCGGAGAACTATGCATAATATGTAATCATAATCTTAGCAAAATATTATGCAGTATGAAATGAATTATGAATTCACAGGGCGAGATTCAAACTACCTGTATACAGTATATTATATTGTGCATACGTTTGTATTCTGACAATAATCAAAATCAGAGATCATGTGTTATACTACCAGTTATCATTATTATTATTACATATTACAGACTACAGACAGGGTAAAGTGAAGGCACAGTGTACAGTGTACTGTTTCTTGTTGCTGTAATAATATCTCCATGTATGTGCATATGCCTGACAAATACATGTAATAATTGTTGGGTTTCCAACAATGAATACAAAATACAAAGATGTTTGTCCTCCTAAGTTTTGATGACGTTTTGAGTTTTGACTGTGTCTACAGTCTACAGTTTACGGTCTGCAGTTTACAGGTATGTGTACACTGTACATGTAATATCTACGCAGATATTAGATATGTCTCTCTCTATCTCTCCTGCTTGTCTCTGTTTCTGTCTCAGTCTCAGTTGTTATGCAACAAACACAATCCTCGTCCGAATTCTTTCTTTCTATCTTTCTTTCTTCCTTTCCTTGACTAAATAAGGCTGACTGACTAAATGAGCCATTTTTTCTACTAATTACTCCAACCTTGTTTTCTACTCACTCAACTTTTCAACTTTTGCTCTGCAGTCTTTCATCTTTTGACCCTTGAGTCTTGAAGCTTGAATCTTGAAATTTGACATTTCACCTGCCGCAATCAGTCTTGTAATTTCAAACCCAATTAATTAGTACTATTGTTAATAATGTAAACTGTTGCATTTTTTTTTTCATAAAAATTCAAAAAAAAAATAAGAGTAAAAAAATTCAAGCATTTTCGTAGTCTTTTCACAAAGATTTGAAACCTTCATACTTGATACAGATCCCAATTACATGATTACAAAGTATACACTATTTAGTAAGTATTTATCACTTGATTGAGTTTTGAGTTTTGAGTTGACGAGATATGAGTACTGAGTACTGAGTACGAGTAATAAATTCTAATGTGTCATAATGGGTTTGATGATTGAAATTTAAAGTTGCATTGAAATTCCAGCACAATATCATATAAATATATTATAAGACTTATATGGAAAAGATCTGTGACAATTTAAAGTATAATACAACAATACGTTTGCAATTTCAAATATACGCAGTGTATAGAGTATAGAGAGTATAACAAGATATAGGAAATGATTTCAAGATTTCAAGTCGGGCTCATGTAGAAATAGAAGAATGTGATTTAGAATTGAAAAGTATTGATTGATCTTGAACAGAGAGGTATTTGCTGCTACTACATATACTATATACTGTATAGCGCTAAAAACTAAGCTAAGTATCAATCTATTTCTGTAGTCTGTATGATATATTATGACGTATAAAAAACAAGTAAGGAATTAATATTATTCCTAGTATGGCACCCAGCACTTTTTGACTTGGTTTGAGATTTGAGAGTGAAAGGGTACATGGTCACATAGCAGAGTACGAGTACGAGTAAATAGTTAATACGCCTATAAATCACCACCAGTAATACTAACAAAGATTCTCATCTCCTCACACAGATACATTTTTCTCCTTCTCTCTCCCGTTATCTTTATCTTTAAGTATGGCTCGTGAACACTATATAATATAATATACGGAGCTATGAAGCACTGCATCAATCAACAATATCATTACACATTCCCAATACAATGATAATGGTTCTATGTGTGTGTGTGTAGTGTGTATGTGCATGTGTGCAAATTGTACATTTTGATCTTTGATCACAAATCACATACATTACATACACAATATACAATACACAATACATGCAGATGTATACGAATAAGTTTGCCCTTAAGAATTATTATGATTATGATTACGGAATGAACTATATGAATAGTATAAAAATCGTATTATAAACTGAGAACTGAGTATCAACTATCAACACAGAGCATCTAAAATCTAGAGGCTATTTCAATATTCAACAATACGATGCAATGAACACTGAACGCTGAACACCGATGACGATGATGATGACGACGGTGATGATGGAATTCTCGTGCAACTTTTCCTATTCTCAATGGAGAGCAGAACACAAGACAACACACATGCATTTTCTATTCCCTATTATTACATAAACCATAAATATATGTAAGATGTAAGATGTAAGCATACCAATACCAAATAGATAAATAACAATAACAACATGAAAGACATGACGAAGAAGAACAAGACACAAGACACTAGACTCAAGACGAACTACAACAACGGCAAGCACAGCAGAAGAATTGAATTGGTGCTAAGACTCACTTTCAGTTTCAATCAGTTTTCTTTTTGAACATGTCTCTTTTAATGGACTTTAGGCAAGTCATTGTGCCGAAACATGGAAAATATACAAATGATCTCCACAGGTGATAATAATAATAATAATAGTAATAGTAATAATTCAACTTACATAGTACAGCTTCAATCTACAATACTCAGTGCACAATAGACAATGTAATGTGTAGTATTGAATATTGAAGTATTTGAATCATTCTTTTTATTCCTTTCCCGTCTGAGGTCTGAGCAGAACTATAACAATATTATTTCCTCTTTCTCTATTTCCCTTGTTAATAGTTAATACCTTCAACTTTTACTCTGTTTCCTTGATTTTTGTGACAAAAGACAAACTGGTTCATTATTCATTCATATTAGTGCATATGAAATATCAATGAAAAAATGATGTATCATGTATCTATTACGTCTGGTATTTTGTACATGAATTCGAATACACTTACACTTTTGACTTTTGATTAGAGACAATCAGTTCAATCCATATTTTGATCTGTGTGAGCTACAGTTTACAGTTTACAGTGGTGACATATAGTAATCAAGTACAATAACAAACGTAATATATTATATTATAATTTATAATACATTCCTAAACATAAACAGACAACGTCCAACGTCATCACAGACTAACCACTAATCACCATTTATTCGCAATTAACAATACAATACCTGACGGTAATAATATTTATTATTATTATGTGTAACCACTATCTCTGGTTTTGCATTCATTTCATTTTCATATTCATATTCATATTCATGCGTATATGCATGTAGCATTTATAGATACGTATGGAATATTTGAATACCTGTCTTAGAAACGGAATTGGAATGGAATGTATCATTCATTTAGTATTCAGTATAACGCCCGTACTCACACAAGTAGAGCACTATACAATATACAAGCATTGACACAGCACAACAACGTGAACATCCTTCATCATTGATCATTGTGAATCCTCTACACTCCACATTTTTTAACAATTAGGATAGAAAAGAAAATACTTCATGTAGATTGTAAATGTACAATACTCAATATTCAAAACATGAGAAATGTTACGTTCTTGATTCACTTTTCATACTATTTTCTTTGATTCCATTTTCATTTGTAACACGTTCATTTTCATTTTTCATTCATTCATTAATTGTTCAATGTTCAACGAATCTAGTTTCTAATTTCTGCTTTTCCATGTAAAAATTGAACAAAACAAATTACAGGTTCCCTATTAAATTTAATTCAAGTTAGATAGAATAAATATCCATCTATCTATAAAATCTACATGAGACGGAGGAGGAAGTTGAAAATGATAAATGTCTCAAGTGTGTCTCAAGTCTCAAGTCTCATGTGAATCCGAGCATTACTAATACTATTATTATCATTGTTGTTCTTTGGCATTTAAGAGTGTAAAGAGAAAGCCTCTCGTTTTATGAGATAGCAATAATACTAATGATAATGACACCAACAACAAGAACAACGACAGCGTCATATGGATACTTATAATATGTGTATGCAGTATGCATGATTAGATTAGTTATTAGTTATTACCTGGCAACAGGGAATAGAATCTACTCTACTCTAGAGAATGATACCTCTTCCAATTTTAAACACATCTCCATCACTCACTCACTCACTCACTCAAGTCTCAAGTCACCATTCACTCATGTATCTTCTCCCAACAGTAATAATAATACTACTAATAACAATATAAGACTAATAAATCTCATCTCATCGCAGACGACAACTGACAACAAAGCATTTTCCTACTCATTTAATTTACGGGATCATTGCAGTCTCTTGTATCTCGTCTATTTGCTGTTTACTGTTTACATCCATTGTCATTTGGTGGAGCAATATAATTAATGGATTTTTTTACTTGTAACTTGCAAATATGAATGTCTCGTCCCTTGTCTAGTTTGTACAGTTGTGACTATTGAATTGAAAATTAAAGAATGTACAAAATATAAAAGTATAATATAAAGTAAAAGCTTCTGAAATTGAAAATACTCTATACTCTATACACACTTAATTTTGCAATAAATAATCCCTAAACCTGAAATAAACAAGGGATTCAAAATACAAAATGCATGTAAAAAAAGACGGATATCTGATATTTAAGCTAACTGCTAAATACCAAATGCCAAAAATACAAAGGAATAAAATGATGAAAGATGAATCCTGAATCCTGTACACACGAAATATCTTGTATCTTGTGTAATCCTCTTTACTCTTTATGCGTGATATGTGATACACCGACTAAAATGAATTTATACTGCTCATTAACAATGACAAAGAAAAAAAGGCGAGAAGAGGATAGCTAAATTACATACACTAACTTGTAACTTGTAACTTGTCTGTTTATGCCAATATTATGAACTACGCATTCCAAATTACAAATTACAGTAACAGCTAACGGAAAGACTTGAAATCTCTCGTAATGAGTAAATAAACAGAGAGTTTAAAGACATTTAACATTTAACTGACAAAGATAAAACGAGTATGCATTTCCATTGTTATTCTATTATTTTACTACTGGTATTTTTAAACGGTTTGGCGTTGGGATTTTGCATTCAAATCTCAAGTTGATGCAAAACATGGGAGAGATTAACATTATCATTATCATTTATCATTAATTTCCTTTTACTACATACATAACATGATGAATAATATGGATTCCCATTCTCAATTTGAGCAGTAGCATCACAATGTGCACTATAATCTTCTCCACGGACTTTTTTCCTAACTCCTAACTAAATGATGAATGAACACTGTGAAGCTTTTACAGGACGTATTTTTCCTATACATGAGTATGTCCTTGTCCAAACTTTGTGAACACATGACATTTATTTCTTGCATAAAATGTACCTAGGTACATATCAAAGCATACTAAAAAAGAGTACGTTGATATAGCATGTAAATTTTAAAGACGAATGAGGAGAAAAGTACAATAATATGATGTAATACATGTAAAATGTACGATGAATATGAGACTTTAGTTGTGTCATGAAGGATGAGCAAGTCATCATTTACCATTTACCGTTTACTACACACTGTACGTTGTATGTATTACGTAGTACGTATTAAGTATACAAAGAGCACTTCTTCACTCTTCAACTCCTCATGTATTCATTTTTTCTATACATGTTTTACAACTTTCTCTGGATTGATTTTGAATTCTGAATTCTGAATGATCTTCATGAATATTATATTTGCATAATTGTAATAGAAATAAGAAATAATAATTATAAAAAAGAAGAGGTAAAACTTATAAAGTAATAAAGTTACGATTAGTATATACTTGGGAAAAATTAATTAACAATGTTTGCACAGAGAAAGGGTTCTGTTGAGTATTGAGCGAGCATCGTATTATATATATACGTATATTATCTCCTGAGAAAAAACTTGAACATTTATAGCCATAAATTTAATAGATATACATTCAACACATATTCAATGTCAAAGTTCCTTCTCCCTTTTAAATTTAAATTTATACCATTTATATACAATATACAATGTGAATATATTGTATTGTGTGTAAAATATGTGACTAACTCTGTTTATAAATTCCAATGTAATCATAAAGGTCACTCAAATCTACGTCAATTCAATGGACTTATATATTAAGAGTGAAACTGAAAGTAAAAAATGAGCAATACATCATGTACCTTAGGATTTACAATGTACAAGACATATAATATGATCTACTACCTACAACCTACAACCAATCTACATGTAGAAATAGAAAGGTCAAGAAATAAGAAATACCTGTATGAAAAAATAAGTACTCTACTCTACTCTGCTAAATTGATAATCTACGTCATGTTATTATTATTACATCTCACATCTCGCATCTTATATCCAATTATTACATGAACTAATAAAAACGTTAAAGAGGGATGGTTTTAATATCCACAAAAAATTCCAGTCTATATTCACTAGAATTTTACCTCCCTAAATTATAAATAGTAAATAAATAAATAAACAATAAATATGAAAATGAAAATGAAAGGGAAAGACGAGATGAGATGTTCCAATTTGCTTTACATTTCTCAACCTTTAATGAAAGCAAATGCAGTCAATAGTCGAGTAAAGTGAAAGAGAGCATCGAAATGTTGAGATTATGTATTATTGACCATTATTTTTCATGTGTTTCCATTACACTACATTATAAAACCAGCATAGTTGTGTACAAACAAAACTGTTTCTATGCAGTTGGAAAACAATCAAAATCACTTTCAGTTTTTTTATAAACAGTGATTGTAGGTAAAATGTAATAGGTTATCGAAACTCTCCCATTTTGTACCATATTATATAATAGATAATAGATGAATAAATAAATAATACATAATCCCTTACATTAAATTATGGAATTATGTATCATGAAAACGCATTAATGCATTCGTTGGACTTGAAATTGAAAATTGAAACTGAAAGTGTATGAAGTATAGGCTACGTGTAGAATTTTGGATGATTTGGGCTTTGCTTGTCCTAGTCGTGAGAAACAGACACACTCGCTCATTCACTTACACTCAAATGCATCATCATTTTTTGCATGTATCATGTAGAATGTACAATGTACGGTTACACACATGATATCATTATCGTTACATTACATTACATTTATTATGTGTACGACTATGAATGACCATTGAGCATTGAGCATGTTTATGGAAAATTGTGAAGAGGAGCAACTTACAACCAACAAATGGCAAATACTAGACATTACTGGTGAAAAAACACACTTATTAAATTATGGATGAGTTGATTGCACCTTCAGTGTTCAGTGTTCAGTGTGCATACATATTAAAACAATAATACTCCATTATACATGTCTTGGCTTGTCTTGTGTCTTGTGTATAGATTATACGTAGAGTTGCATGGTCAAGCAACTTTTAACTTTTAACTCTTAGTCGTGCTCACCGTCAAAATTTGCTCATTTTTTTCACAACAAGTGAATTATGTGAGTCATCTAATGTGAGCTCATATATTTATGTACATGAAACATGCTTGTGTTTCTTGTTTCTAGGCTCGAGTCGCGATTTCAACTATTGAGTATTGAGTCACAATGTCAAAAATCAAAATCAAAATTAAATTATACTGTTTATATTTCGAGCTTGGTGCTGGTTGATGTGTGTGAGAATTATGATTTGTGAATGAATGATTATCCCTAATTTTGGTTTTGATTATACTATTTGATATGTTTTGATTTTTGATTGACTTTGATCATATCATCTTCACCGAATAGAGTGTGCCAATAATAAATATATTGTAACTTGTAAATAGATTGTAGATCCAATGTAGATTCATTCATCCGGATATCATGAGCCCCTAATCTACTTTTTTGTTTTCGTGCAGAGTTAACTAAATCGAATCAAATCAAATCAAACTAATAATAACAGACGAATTCCCATACAATATCTTACTACTTACTATGCGTACCTTTTCTGTATTAGAATTATGTAAGAATTTGTGTCATGATTCTCAAAAAATAATATACAATATTTGTATCATTTACTGTATGTAATATTATCTAATATCTAATATGATGATGATTGTGAGGATATGAATTAATCTAGTCCCTACATGTGCATTTGAATTTCTTGCGACACTGTCAAAATTGAAAATTGAAAACTTAAGACAATGTGAGGAGATGTGATAACTGCACAGCGGTAAATAGTCAATAGTTGACTATCTAATGTCTAATAATTATTCTCCAAAGTGCTCCTCTTTGTGTGAAACAACTACCACGTTTACTACCATTTCTATTCTAAATAAATATTGAAATTAATAAAATTCTCGTTAATTATTGTAATGACCAAATGATAAATGTTAATTGCCATTTTTCTACCCCTATCATAATATTTAAGAAGAAGATTCTGTATTCTGAATGCTTTACATATTACATCATAATACACTTTTGTGTGTACACATGGTACATGTTTTGGCTCCCTGTAGTGATATGATTTCCTTTTTAATTTGTATTTCGCTAATCGTTAATCGTACATAAATTCCGTGATCAGGAACAAAACAAGTCGTGCAATATGAAGAAGAAGAACAGGCAAAAGACAACGACTTTGAACAAGCTATCAACAAAACAAAACAGAACACTGGTATTTCTCATCACCCATACTGTTCCTCTAATTCAGCTACAACAAGGAGCTAGTTATTTAGCAGCAGGTGAGATGTGAGACGATAGATGAAGAAAGAAAGAAAGAAAGAATGAAACAAATATCTCTGATTGTTTCTTGGAAACAAATCTGACTTTGAAATTTGAATTTGAGATGAAACTCAAGAAAATAAGATGAAGAAGAACACGAGTCCATGTGATCTGACTTGTACCACATTACATGACATTACGTTACATATTGCACATTACTTGAGTGGTAAAACTTGTTAAAATTTATTACTCTCTAGAATGAACAATGAATAATCTCAACAATATTTTATGCAAAAGGAGGTGACATTTTTCAATGCTCAATAGTCAAAAGTCAAAAGCTGAGGTTTTACTTGAATGTAAATATTTTGTTACGTGGGTCTTTTTCTGCTGTTTTATCTAACCTTTGGAAACATTTTGGACGTTTTATGTTTTGTGTTTCGTGTAGATTTGGAATTTGGAAGATGTGTGTGATATAATAATAATAATAATACTAATATATCTTTTATTTCATCTGACGATTTATTTTATGGTTATAATGGCCATAAAAGAAATTATTTCATTTCTGTCTAGTACTGCATCTATTTATCTTTCTTTCCATCTATCTATCTATCTATTTCTTCTACCTACTCCAATTCAAACTCATTCATTCATGTATCCCGTCCCATCTTCTTCTTTTCTTTCCTTGTCCTGTCCACTGAATATGAACTGAAATGGAAAGGAGACCTTGCACTGAACAATTTGTATAAAAATAAATTGTCCAACCTTTCATCTTTCATATCCTTCTTTTTTTAACAACTTGGATAGATACACATTTGTACACAGGTATACAAATAAACAATAATCGTAAATATACAACTTTTCTGTCTCTGACTCTGGGGTCATTTAAAAACTGATGTGATTCCATATTCCATTGTGTAGAGTGTGGAAGGATGCACAATGCACAAATGTACAACATTTTCTATATTCTATATTCAAACACTTTTGATTTTTGATGGAAAAAAAATCCTAAATGATGATATGATATTGAATTCACCACTATTGGTCACCAAACATGGAAATCCAAAGATCCAAAGATGAGACTTAAAATCCAAAATCCTTGTTGTTTGTTCTCTATCACTTTCGCTTTTCCTTTTCACATGCACATGCACACACTATATAACTAGTAAAAACTAGTAGAATGCTCCATGAAGAATCTTTTACGAAGAAATTGGCACAGATTGGAACAGATAGAAGCACTCAAAAAATGAACAAGAATTTTTTTTATCATTACCTTATTTATTAACATGATGATCCTGTTGTTTGTTGTGTGATGGCGATGCCCGTTTTTTTTGTTGGTTAAATAAAACCCGTAAAGGGCTGGAACACACTTCACCACTGAAAAAATAGAAAGTCTCCAACAGAAAGACAAAAGAGTTTATATCGTCCAACTTTAAACAATTAGAATGAGAATAAGAAGAACAAGTGAACTATGAAGAACAGGGGGATGAAACTGGTAATAAACTGTTTTTTTTTCTCTTTCTCACTCTCTTCAGTACATGAGTATTATTAAAGTTCTGTTCTTAATGCTTATCGGACCATTCAATATTAAAACTGCAAACTCGAAACTCGAAACTTAAACTTAGAAAAGGTAGAGAGACAGACGCTGAAGAAGAAGATGAAGAACTAGAAGATTTAAATAATGATAATAAAAAAAGGTGAAGAACGTTCCAAGACGTGAGTGAATAGAATATAGTTCTCGGCGATGGACATTCACGTCTTTATATAGATGAGGGGATTTTTGTTCATCTCCCCACATTTAATTTTCAATTCTCAATACTTTCTTACGTACCGTATGGATGTGTATGTGTATGTGTATTGGCTTTGGTATGCATGTGCATGAGCACCATGAATTATTATTACTATGATATGATGAGGTGTATGTTAAGCAGAATTACGTTATACATTAGACATTAGACATTACAGACTCAAGAAGTCAATTCACTTTTTAACTCCTGATGCATTCGCATTCGCATACCCATACCCATACGTAAAATACAAATTCGTATGCACAAACCTCTACCGTAATCACAAATCACACACACACACACACACACAAATGAATGCACAAATTTTTGCATCTTCATTTTTGCTGCTTGGACCATTCCATTGAATTGAATTCAAAGGTCTTACACTATTTATTATTACTATTATTATCCCATTATTAATATTTTTCAATTGATTACGGAAGAATTAAAGACCCTCATCTTCATCATCATCAACAGCATTATGTAGCAGCAGAACCAGCATAGTTCACGTAATATTATTATTCAGTAGTAGTAAATTATTATTACAATTTTTGTATTCTCATTTAAATACCTTTTTTGAGAAAATTACGTGTTAAAATTAAGATATACATGTTCATCACCCATTTAAGTCTTTTTCTTTTCTCAATTTTCCTTTAACTTATTTTTGTTCAAACACGAATCCTTTTAATTTTTTCGTGGTGAACTTGACACGAAATTTCAATAAAAATTATTATACTTTGTGCTGGACATTTATAATTTTAAACATTAAAGACAAGTAGTAAAAAATAGTTGTCTTTGCTCATTTACGTGTACAAAAAATATATTTATATTTTATCTCGCTATGTCATCTTCTATACATCTTTTTTTTATCCTTGACACAATTAAAAAATAGTTCCTTTTTGTAAGCTACAAATTGTGGAAGTACTGTTAGACCCCTGGATAATTTTCAAACAGTTTTATCATAAATAGCAAAATAAATAAAAATAACAACTCTGGGTCATGATGGTTGATGACTCGACAAAACAAAAATAACCGTAAAACGTGGTAGTAAGAGAGCAACAATTATTATAATTTTATTATTGACTACAATTCACACTACATTCCGTTTACGGGCTGCACATTATAAAACGAAAGTGCAGTAAATTTACCATTCTGTATTCATATGGAATAAATTGTATGCAATATGCAATATACTCAAGGAAACCAACTATGTACTGACTACTGACTGTGCGAGATGCAAGCTCTGAATGGAATAGACACATAAACATAAACAATAACATAATAATCAAGTAAACAGTTAGGAGTAAACTGCATGTGAAATGTACAGAAGCAGATCTATTCCGTTGCAAGTCAGGTTTTCTTCGTCACTTATCTATCGTTGAGTTGGAAGTTGGACCATGTGGTAAAATGCAAAGTGCAGCACGATCATGTATTATGCATTTCAAGTGCATATAAATAACCAGGAGAAAATGAAACTTTAAATGAATTACAGGATCTCGCGTATTCTCTATTACATCACACATGCATATATTTTACATTTTGCATTTTACAAATCCTCAAAAAATTCAACTTTACAACTACAAACTACAAACTACGGGTGCATCTTATAAACATTATACATTACACTAGTAGTTGGCATATTTATCATTTATTCAGAAATAACAAACAAGTTAAGTATCATACAGAAGATGAGAGATGAGAGCATTACCAAATCCTATGTGTGCACAAATTAACATCAAAGTCCATAACACTCGACCAGAATACACAGTACACAGTGAAATAAAAAAAGAGATAATGAGGACTTCTCCAATGGATTTCCCGACCTATCTTTGTCCATCTTCATTACATTATTCGCTAAAAGTTAAAAGGGACGGTCGGTGAATGATCTGACATTTGAGAGATCAATTAGTTGCCCCAGTAAGAGAGTAAATAAAAAATAAATGAAACCACCTACACAAAGCATAAAATGTCTTATTTAATTTCATTTGAATAAAAACTGTAAAGGAAAAGATCAGTTCATATGAAACCTTAAATAAACTTTCATGTCAAGTTAATTAGATGCCCACTGTTAATGTCCAATGCTCAAATAGCCCAAACAAAGACAAGGTTTAGATTGTTTTGACTTATTTTGAAGGATTGTGCAATACTGGGATAAAAATGTGTGATACATTTTCTACAATATTAAACTAACAATAAAGAAAAAAATATGAAAACTATAATATCTAAGCTATGGAGGATTTATGCTAACAAGAAATATTTACACCGTAATAAAACCGGCAAAAACTAGAACAGAAGTTGTTCTGCCTTCAAAAAAACTTTCACGTGCTTAAGCAAACTAAGATAATTATCATATACAACTTAATTTTTATTTTATATGCCAAGTTATAATATACATTTTACACACCTTTCTACAGAGGAATAATATGAACTGATTTGAATTAACGTGAAAATTATTCATCATTATTTCAGAATTTTGACACTTCATTTGTTAATGATTAATGATTCTATGTTCTAGCTTGCGCTAAAGAGGAACAATGAACAAATGGGTTACTAAATCCTAAAAAGTTGTTTTCATCTCTAATTTTGTCTTAAAATCCAAACATACATACAAATTGACAGATACATCATAATATTTAATATTGATTTGAGAATTGAGATTGAAATGACAGTAAGTTATTACAAATTACAAGTAAATATCACCATCACTCAACATTCAACATTCATTGCCGATTGCCGTGAAAATTAAACACACGAAGAAAACAATTCATTCAGTTGTTGCCACACATTTTTGAAGCTATAAGAGATAAGAGATGCTACTTTATGTCCTTACATAATTTGTATTAAACAACTTTAAATTATACACTTGATGTTCTACACATTCTACATTCTAATCCCTTTCACAGCTTGTACTGGAATGAACCATTTTCTACATTCTAGTAAAAAGTAAAAACTCTAATTTTAATCGAAACATCAAAACTCGTTCATTTTATTACTCTTACTCTGATTTTGTACACTTTACACATTTGAAGATGCTTATCGTTGCAATCTCATTTATTCTTCTTTTTCTTTAAAAAAATGCAAGTGCATCCAATCATAATAATAACAAGTATTACAAGGCGTAATAACTGATAAAAACATAATAACTAAGAACACAACTTGAAAGTAGCTCTACCACTTGCACCAACTAATTGATTTATAATAATATAATAATTCAAATTTGGTCATTACATAAAAGTTACATCTTCTCAAAACTTGTATTTTTGTGTATCCTTTAAATTCCATGAACAATGTACAATATGTATACACACACTTTACGATAATATGGCGATACAGAATTTCAGAGACATAAATTATCAGAAAAAAGTATCCGTCGTACAATTCAGATCTTCCATCTTCCACGCGAATTGAAGTCTGACTGGAATGACCTTTTACAATGTGATAAAATATAAATGATGACATTTACCAGAACCATTTTCCTCTGCTTCTCTCGAAAACTGTTTTACAAATTGAGAATGAGGAATCGATAGAGCATAGAACGTAGAATATACATATCTGTATTTTTTATGTTTTGTGGTAGAAAAACTCAGCATATGAATATTATTAATGACTAATGACTAATGACTAATAAATGAATAAATAAAGAAGAAAAAACTCCATAAATTTTTCTCGCTCAAACATACAAAATTTGGAATGTGTGCTGTTTACATTAAAATTTGTTAATTACCTTGTGTGTTTCTAGTTTGTAGTTCTACATATATACACATAATGTGTAATATGTAATGT
>JABASP010002393.1:0-20487 GCA_019776565.1 Sminthurinus signatus | reverse complement strand
TCTTTGGGTTGTATGCATATCTACTATTTTCACAATTAGCCAGAACATGCCATTACGATTTACAACTTACAACACATTGCATGCATTTAGTATTCAGTGTGCATGACAAATTAGGGTTTCCGGTTTCCATTTTTCATGTACAGTCGATCACTTGGATGCATTCTCATTCAAACCGAAACAAATGTGAGTTTCTGGGAAAATTCTCATAAAGCCCATGTGTATTTAGTATTTAGTACTGATGACTATCTTTTCTCACTGAACATAGATAGACATTAACTGCGAAATGGTGAGCTTCTAAATATCGCATGTTGACAAGGTTAGCTCAGTGTATCTACAAAAGGATTAAACATCAAACTTGACCGTCATTACGTAAACTCTATAAAAACTCATTTATTATTCATTATACACGTTTTTTTTATCAGGTGTCAGATGTAGTTTTTTCCAAGTAAAAAAAGAGCTTGTTGATTCTCACATTTTTTGGCGTGTACAAAAATACACACATTTTGGCATTTTGTAAGCAATAATAAATGCAGTATGGTTGACAGTTTATCCTGTAGTATTATGCAGAATACACAGTACAGATTACAGATAATGTAATTTATTTATATATATGTATGCATAAATGAATTACATTATCTGTTCTAAATTTAACTCTGTACTCTGTATATAATATTCCTTTGTGGCTTCAGCTCAGTGTCATTGTCAGGGGACTCGCGTCCTTGTAATTTTACTTGAGGCAAAGAATATCCAGTAAAAATGGCAAAGGAATTTACATAATATTTCAATTCGTAAAAAATAGATAACTAAATATGACTTCAAATTTTAGATGTAGTTCAAAAGAAAAGCTGTGATTTTGTCATACATTCGATTATCCAGTATGTGTTTTGTGTTACTGTGTCATGTGTTTTATGATTATTTGTAACGTAATAGTTTTCTTGAGTCATTCAGTTTGAGGGTGTAGCATTAGTTATTATTATTTAGCATGATTAATTCACAACTCACACTAGTACATAGATAACATCGTCTGTCTACAGAATCCTTGCATAAAGAAACGGGCTGTTGACCACAACACACAACACGTGGTCTACAACGTACAGCGTACAGAGTTGTTTTGACAGTTCTGGCGAAAAACTTTCCGTCCTTTCCTTCATCCCTTTTTTCTTCTTTCTTTCCCTATGTACATAGGTACATGTATGAATGTACCTAGACACTTTTTGCTCTACAGTTATACTGTTATTGTATGTAATTTACTGAAAATGTTGAAATGTGTTTTTAAAACAAATTACGAAAAAGACATGAGATATGACATGATACGAAATACGAAATAGGAATACGACTAGGCGCCGCTGAGAGGTGAAAGTTCATCATTTAACTTGGATCTTTATCATTCATCCTTCATCATCATTTCATACGTATTTAAAGTTGACTAGTTAAAGTTGTGCTTGGCATTTTTCGTCTTGAATCATGACCATTTCAATAAAAACATCCTCATTTGCAAAATAACAAGTGTGCTTTTGTTTCTTGTTTGACAAGAGCAAAATGAAAAACCACTGCACATTGAACACTCGAACCGAAAAAGGAAACAAAGACTGAATTGAATGTAATAACTAGATATTTGACAAAAAAATGTATTGGTAGGAAATCCCTTGATGATTAATGATTGATGTTTGTAATTTCATGCGGCCAGTGTATTGAAAATGTACAATGTACACTGTACACTTTTGGATAGTTACAATTACACTGATAATTATTATTGCAATTGTTTCTAAATATTGTAGTTGGACCAATTTAATTATTGATTATTTGTAGTTTATAGATTGCAGATACATGTGGATTGTGCATGGAGGAATTATAGGAATAAAAATAGCCATCGGTATCAGTCTTCACCATCGCGGCTTCACTTCGTCATCAGTCATCAGTCAGCAGTTATAAATGCATTGAGAATTGAGACTTGAGACACCAAAAGTCCGTAACATATGCACCAGCCACCAGCCCGTGCATTTTGATAAACAAATTCAGTAAAGACAAGAATTTGATTCTTTGATATACTATTTTCCGTGTTGAGACTCTAGACTGTATTGTAAGTAAGAATAATGGAGAATCTGTGTCATTTATCATTTATGAGGGCTTCCTTGTGTGATTTTATGGGTAAATGGTTTATGGGTAAATGTAAAAGACAATGTACGAAATATTTGGAAAGAATGACGGAAATATATCAAAAGAGGAAAAAAAGCTTGTAGTTGTAGAGCAGGAATAAAATATGTACAATTTAGGTGGTAGATGCATTTTGTGCTCTGTAAGTATTAAGTATGTCTGTTGGCTGTATACTGTGTAAGTTGGCGAGTGTTGAGGGAGAGATTCGCATGTACATAGAGTTTGAATTGTACATGGTAAGTAAGTAGTAAGTAAGATCTCTGTGCTATATATAAGTATATGAAAGTATATGTAATGTGCAGAAGGGAGTAGGGACAGACACCGCTCTTCACTCTTCACCATCTACAGTCTACAATCTACAGTATGCAATATGTACAAGATACGAGTACCAGAGTAGACGAGCATAAAGGATTATGGATCGATTTTTTACACTCTTCACTAGGAAACTATAGCAAGTAGCAAGAGGAATTCCTAGACCAAATCTGCCTCTATCCTCTATTCTCTGCTCCTTTTTCTGTCTGTCTCTCACTCATTCCAATTTTAGGATACTCACTTTTACATACATACTTTTTACCTCACAAGTACAAAAAGTACTCAACTCGCCAGGCAACTCAAACCACCAGAAACCACAACCAGAAATAAACTGTGTGAATACTCAGAGAAAATTATTGAACTTTGAGTACATTTTCTTTTTCATTTACTCAGAATTCAGAATTATATTTATATTTTTTTATTTCATAAAAGACCAGGTGAAAGCGAGGACCAGGATTCTGGTACTTTTTATCTCAAATCTCTAGACATGTGTCTCTTAATTTAAAAAATTATACTACATTTTTCTTCTCTATAATAAAGTAATAGTGGATAGTTTTGAACAAGTTGCTTCTCCTACATACATAAATATTACATACTACACACGCACTGACTTGTGATCTTTCGATATGTGTTTCAAAGGAAGAACATGTGTGAAAAGGTAAAGCGTGAATATGTACAATATCAAACGTATACTAAACATTTTATGTAGATAGTAGAAACTAGATACACGGAAGAATATTAAAGTAGATCAAAAAAAAATTCATGAGGAATTTCAATCTATATCCAATATCAATATCAAACTCGAAACGATAGTACAAAACACAAGATACAAAATATCAAATATCTTTTAATATTAAATATTGAAACAAGTGCAAAAATATATAAAATCGATAAGTACTAGTGAAAATTATCTGTATTCTCAAGAATAAAACGAGGAACGCGAAAACTGTAAATGAATTATGAATTTATTAGCAAATTGAGAGTGAAGTGAAAGGATTATAAAAACTACGTAGTAGGGATCAAACTGTTTTGATTTGTGATTGATTTGGTGAAAGTCGGAAGGAAGAAGGAGAAAATGCGGAACATGAGACTTTCTCCTTGTTCGTCTTTTTCCGGGTGCTCCTCCACAATGTTCCTTGTGTGGACTTTAGTGGGTCAGACTCTCCTCACATCCTTCGCTCAGTCTACTTCCCTTTCCAGTAGTAGTGTCAGTAATTCTGCGGAAGATGCGGCAAGACGATCAGGTGAGATACAGTGTACACTGAATACTGAATACTCTGAATACTGAAATCATTCCTAACTGCATTATCCCTGCACAATACATAAAATACTCGATACTCAATACACACAACCAAAACTATACACAAAATCTATGTATTAAAATTTTATCTGAGGAAAATCTTGAATCTTGATTCTTGATCTGCCTTTTTCGTCTAACAGTTGAAACTGCTTAGTTTACACTTAAACAGTGTAGTGTATTTAAATTAGAAGTAGAAGGGGCAACGACTTGTTCTTTGTTCTTTTGTGAATGTGAATGTGAATCTAAATAATAATTATATCTGTAATCTGTAGGAAGAATGAACACTTATCTTTTATCTTGCTAATAAACAGTGCAAACAAAATTGTTTACAGCTTAGAGCTTAGATCAGGATACGTTTGCACGCTATCCTTTATACTGTAGCAGGTACTATATACAATACACTATACAATATGCAAGTTGCAAGCAGGAGTAGGCCAAAAACTGTTTACTATGTAGTATGTGTGTAGCATACACTACACCATATACACGCTCGCTCTCAAGGCGAAATAAAGATATACACAAGGTTACAAAAGTATTTTGTATGTTAAATTGCTCATTTCTAATACATTCAAGCCTGCAGCTCACAATTAAATGACATTTCAAAGCCCGCAAAATTGCAAATTTTATTGCAAAAATACAAACAAATGGGATGGGTGACTCACAGTTTTATTTATTTTTTATTTGTCTAAATTCGAAATACTTACTCGTGTAAATTATCATGAGACATGAGAACCAAGGTACAGAAGAGATTCTCAGTCACGTCGTACTATAGTAAATTGTACAGCTCACAGCTCTCACATTCCACTATACACGTTAGAAGTTAGATGCAGACTAAAATCCATCCAGAATCCAGAATCTAGAGTAGAAAACAATACACAATACAGACATGAATACAAAATTGTGCAGTACACATTTCTCTAGTCTAGTCTATGGATATACAGGGTAATATTTGATTTTGTGATTCTCCCTGTGATTAGCCTGCATGGAGGTTCCAACTGTCTTCCTCACCGTCTCGTAAGTATTTATTTTTTACTGTTGTTCATATACATAATACATACAATAAAATGTCATATGGTTGTTATTGAATGAATTACTGATTCCCTTCTTCTTTTTTTCATTTGTAGATCACTGGCGAGAGTGAAAAAAGGGGAACTTCAAGATCGTATTATAGAAATTAATTGGAATTATATTGAGCCAGAACCTGGTGATTGGGTCGGTTTATTTGACCACGAGCCAGATGAAAATGGCACTGATGTCCTCAATAAAGTTCCCGTTACTCTTCCTAGAGGTAAAAACACTGATAAATGAATTATCCATTTATGAATTCATGTTCAATGTGTAGTGTGTAAGTATTTGAAATTAAAAATGTAACGCAGTGAGTTGAAATTGGATTTGCAGTCTACAGTTTCTAACTTGTGATTTCGTATATAAGGAATATTGAAATTTGTACAAAACCAACTTATGTACAATGTCCATACATTTTATATTTTTAGGATACATCAGATCAGACTATCGTCTGGGTCGTCTTCCTCTGAGTGCGGATCGTGATCCCTGTTTAGGCTATTGGATTGCACTCGTTCGTAGTGAACGAGTCATTTTGAAAAACTGTCTACGAATCTACCCAAAATGGATGAAAGAGAATAAGTATGTCATTTATCAAATGAAACACAGTTAGCAATTTATCTGACCAAGTCTAGTGTCTAGAGAGCTCATTTGTTTTCCATGATACATAAATATTAAATATACATGACTTTATCATGTCTCGTTTGTTTGGTCAATGAATAGAAATGTGATTGGAGACACACCTTTGCACTCACTACTAATTCCAGGAACTCATAACTCTGGAAGGTATAACTTTTCTAAATTTCACTAATGATTATCCCAAGTAATTATACAATATTATCAATATTATCTCAATTTCATCTTTGTCTACATTTACACAAATACGATATTATATTTACATAGCTGGAGGGAATATGAAGGTCCAGCTTCTGACACAGTTTTCTACCGTTATCTTATCAAGTAAGTTTTATAGTTTAAAGTTCAACGTCATTTACCATAAATCTAATGGATTACAAATTACAACCATATTTCTTGTTTCTTGTACACTGTACACAAATTACGCATCTACATATATTTTTGTTTCTATCATTTCAGTCAAGATGAACCAGTTTATCGACAGCTAATGCATGGTATTCGTTATTTGGACATACGCGTGGGATATTATCAAAACTCGCCCGAAAAATTTTGGATAAATCAGTAAATAAAATATATACAAAAATCCAGTTGATATCGCAGATCGTAAAATTCCAATTTTGAAAAGATCAAATGAATTCATAAAGCTATCATTATTTTGTACTTTTTACAGTAATTTTTATCGCATGAGAGCGCTATCTTCGATAATCGGTGATGTGAAAAGGTTCATTCAAGAGACTGGAGAAATTGTAATTTTGGTACGTATAAATTATATGTGTATTATGTGAAATTTCTTAAATAAAGTTTTATGCAGTTTCATCTTTCCGAGTTTTTTGAAACACAGAAATTAATGATTTTTTTCTATCGAAATTTGTTTAGGATTTTCATCGTTTTCCAGTAGGTTTTGATGGTAAACGTGAAAGACATGCACAATTAGTTGAATACCTTCATAATGAATTGGGCGATTATCTTGTCACAAATAACTATTGGCCCAACGGTAAAATAATACAAATTCGGAGTTTTCTATTCGATAATATACTATAATATTCTGTATAAAATGATGATAATAATTACGTTGAACAACATTACCAATCTTAAATGAAACAGGAACACCAAATGACATTTGGAGTGCAAATAAATCCGTCATAATTGCATATTCAGAAACAAGAACAGCTCAGAAATATCCCTATTTATGGCCACCACTAGCCCAAGAATGGGGAGATAAAAGAACGTTACCAGATCTCAAAGAATTTTTAGTTGAAGCACTGAAAAAGAGAGGAGGAAAAGGTCAATACACACACCAAAAAATATTAAACACATGTTATACATTATGAAATTAACTTGATGAGATATTAAAACAACTAAATAATAATATTATTTCATTTCCAGGGCTGTTGTGGGCCGCTATGGCAGAGTTTACACCCAAACCATTGGACGTCGTCTTACGTCCAACGCAGGGACTTCGCACAATGGCAAACACGGTTAACATCCCAATGACCTTTTGGTTTCAACAGAAATTATGGAATGCTAAAAGTAATATTATTGCTACAGACTTTTTTCTTGGTAATAATATTATACAACAGTCCATCTCATCTAATATCAAGGGATTCAAATGTACAGATTAGTAACAAAAAAAAAGGTCAGAGCAGAAGAGAAAACAACAAAGTATACTTACATCAAGTTCATCAATCTCAGTGATATATTTTTTAAGTCTCTTTCTCATTTCAATCTCATGAAAAACATGATTGTAAATGATGAAAAACAAAACCAGCCAAGTTTTAACATGAAATGTGTTGGAATTCTTAATAATTATTGGATGTGATGTCAAAACTATACTCAAAACTATAGACGATAATAATACTATTATTATTGTAATACGTACTTTCACATTTTAGCCAATTCAATGTTACTGTAAAATGCATATTTATATTATATATATATACATATATTTCCTCCATTACAATAATAATAATATTACCTATATAACTTTCCTATTTATTATACCCTCTACCTAACCTTAACGTACAAACATATTATATTATACAACATAAAAATACACATAGTCTGCGAATCTATTTCTTACCTTACTTAAATACCTATATTTATTCTAGATATTATACCTACGCATAGTTTAAGTAAATATTATTTATTTTATCATCAATTTATTTTTCTTGTTGTAGACTTTTAAAAGATTATTATGTCAAAAATGATATTATTATTATATATCTTATAATTATGTCATAGTGCTACCGCTATACGTTATACGTACTAAAAGAAACTTAACATTTTTTAGTCAAATAAAAAAATGCAACTTTTGTTACAAAGTAATAAATATTAAGTAAATAATACATACAGCTGAGCTTATTTCCCATATATATTCAATTATTTTATCATATGACATACGTATAGATTAAATGTACTATAGATTATAGCGCTGCATCAAATGAACTACTTATTTAATTACGTGAATCAAAATTATTTTTAGGATTTCTATTTCATATGTATGGGAAGAAATTGACCCACCATTTTTTTATTCTTCATTCAATAATACGTATACAATAATAATGATTTTATTTTCATACAATAATATATATGATAATATAATGTTGTTGTCTACAATCAATCAATTATTCATACATAATATTAGACATATTATAGGTATACTCAAAGCATAATTTTTTTGATTTTCTGATTTCTTACATATATATTATTATAATATATTGGAGTCTCTTTATTAACTGTTTACGATAAATAAATTAAAGATTGAAATAATGTAGTTTGAATGCGCGTATCAATAATAATAAACAACGATTAATTAATGATTTAAAATATTTGTGTTATAAACAAGAAATTCACCAAGTGAAGTTTTTTTTAGGAATCAGTTCCTCAAGAACAAAACTCATCTACAGTACGGCGATGTACATATATAATTCATTTCCTAATCCAAACTGTATTTTTTTTCTCTCAAAAGTCGTAACAATAATAATAATCATTACTAATGATTCATTAGTATTACTATAATTGTATGTATACGGAGCTATCAAATATTACACAGCAAACAAAAACAATTGAATGAGCCTCTTTTGTTTTATTATTATATAATGTATAATGTTGAATAAAAAGTAAAATATAGCCATGCAAGTGTGAAAATGATAGAGAATAATATTTAATTAATTAATTATGACTTTTAACTCTCTCATTTGAGAAATGAATTATTTCTTAATTATTATTTTTTATAGTTCAACTTTAAAATTCTAAATGTAATAAAACATGAAACATTCAACTGAATTTTTAATTACTTATTTGTCTGTTTAGGTATTCTGAGTAGGAGAATAAACTGAAAACAGAATAGAATAAAAACGTTCATACTTTTTATCAGTATCTTATACTCATCACTATAATTTGTATTTTGTGTAAAATACGGTGACAACCTTTCACTTTTAGTGTCATACACAATCTTCATTTCTTTGTGTGTTATAGTGGTAAAAATTTGTCATTACTTTTTCAATATCAACATATTATTAGATTATGCCTATGATATACATACATTGATATTGTTTGTACACGGAAATGAATATATACTCAATAGAAATAATATGATTCAAAATATTTATAGCAACAATAGTGTACATACAATAATAATAATAATATTTAACTAATTTACTATAAATCTGTGTAATATTATATCTCCTAAAATATTACGAGAACCAAAAAATCTCTTATCTCTATTTTAGTTTCCTATAGAACGTAATCCAGTTCATGACGGACAAAATCATTCCTGTCTTCTAGAGGTACTCTAGGATATCCTGCAACGAGAGCATCTTGACCTCCAATATACAATGAATTGTAAATTTTCCAATAGACATCACGAACTTTTCTTGCTGGATGAAATAAACCCTAAATATAGAAGAAACAATACAATAAAATACATTGTTATCAGATATTATACATTTTGTTTAAAATTATGAATTTCATTTTAAAGGATTATGTAGTTTTGTTATGTAAATAAAAACTAGGGTAAACAAAATACATACCTGTAAAGCATATTGAAGGATTTTAACGGGACCTAAACTGACTCTCATACCCTCAACAGCATCCATAAATGCTTGAACTAAATGAGGTGAAGTTTCAAAGATATTCGGCCATACATAGTTAAGGAGATGAATGAGTGCATCTTCGCAACCAAACCCATACACACCAAGGGACATGTGTTTTATTGCTGCACAAGCAGTTTGCCGATGAACCAAATCACTAGAAAATTAACCAACATAAATATATGATTACTATATAACTTCTAATTGTTATCATTGATGCATTTTTTTATAGGCAAATGTATAATTTGATTTTTGAGTACTGTAAAAAAAACAACAGAAATATTATAAAGAAAACATACCGATCCATAAGGGCATCTTCTAATAAAGGAGTTACAGCATAAATATAATCTTTTCCCATTTCTCCAATGTATTCAAAAAGGAAGGATAATGACTTGAGGACACCATTTTGAACGTTTAATTCTGGAACACGATATTCATTCATAAGAGCAGGGAGGACAGTAAAAGGAGAGCAAGCTGTAAAATAATTAAAATGAAAATCATGATTAATGTCATTTCACTAGAATTTGTATTGTATGATTTAAAATTTAAAATAAATTTCATGAGACATAATATCAGAATATAGAATGTTATAAAAAAAAACTTACTTTCTGCTACAATAGCAATAGCGACCGTTGTACACACACGATTTTGACGTTCTTGTACTTTCAAATTATTTAGCAATGTTGCAAGTACATCATGTGGACTGTAAAATAAAATAAACAAAACAACAAATTAAACATTGCAAAAATTGTACATTTTATACTTTATACAAACATAATCCTGATAATGTAAAAATTTTATAGATTATTATAATATTACATGAGAATTGAGAGTAAAATAAAACAAAATCAATGATTGACTTACCCAATAGCTTTTGCAATATACCCAAATGTATTGACTGTGGCTCTTCTAATTGCCTTCTTATGTGCTTTGAGTAATTCTAAAAGTTCAAAACAAATTCTCATCCATTCTCGAGCGCTTACATATTCTGGTCCACGATCAGCAATTCTACCAACTAAATCAATACAATTCTCTTGGACTTTTTCATGACGATTCTTCAAAATGGGTGTTAATCTTGGTAGTAAATCTTTGATTGGGGGAGTCATTTTTGTCATTCCAATCACATTTACGATGGCTTTTAATGCTCCTAAAATACTTCCAAGAACTTCAGGATATTCTTCCCCCAAATATTCATATAATACAACACCTAAATGACCCATTAATTTTTCTTCTTGACAAGTTTTCATAACAGCAGCAATTTTTGAAATTAAATCTGCAGCTTGCTGTCGTACTTTTGCAGCTTTATTATTTAAACGCCACAAAATTGTACCACAAATTTGAGGAAGATATGGTTTTACTCTTTTTCCTAATTGATTTACAATAGTACCAAAACCATTCAAAAGCACCACATCCTAAATGAACAAAAAAACAAAACAGAGAAATACATAAATATATTTTATCAAATACAATACAACAAAATTCATTGACATTTTATACTCATTCGAAAAAAAAAAGAAAACAGAAAACAAATCAATATGAAAACTATAATAGCTTAATAATATTTTATTTTACCTCTGTGGTCTGTTCTTGAAAAGCATAAAGAATTCCATCAATAAGTTGTTCTTCTAATCTTGAATCAATATCAGCCGCTCCCAAATTTGCCATAATTTTCTCAATGGTTTCTACAACCATCTTTCTGTAAGTTTCATTTTCATCTTTCAAGTCATCCACAATACGATTGATAATTTCTGAAGCTCCAACTTTATTTGCAATTTCCACCGTTGTATCAACCAACTGTCTATAATTCCTTTTATCCAAAGCCATACGATGATTCCAAAAATGTTTAAAGAAATGTGGTAAAATTTCCTCTTTGATATATTGTGGTTCCACACCATCCGTTGCACAACACTGCTTTACAACCTAATAAAGCACGAAAGAAACAAGAATAAAGTTATTATAATTTGCAAAATATATATGTGGCTAAACATATTATATTATAATATAAATATGATTAAGCTCTTACTTTTAAAACAATTTTCTTCATTTCTTCATCAGGAGATTGAAATTCTCGAATTAAAATCAACATGACTTCCCTTGTATAATAATTAGCATATTCAGCGTCCATCAATGGAATTAAATAACCAATAGCTTTAAGAAAAGCAGCTAATCCTTTTCCTCTGTGTGTACGAATACCCGTCCAAAGTGGTTTAAGAACAGAGTCAAAACTTTCAATACCGTAGGGTGTAGCAGCTTCAGCTAAAGCAGCAATGGCTAAAGCAGTAATAGTTCTTACTTTCTGTTGTTCATCAACTAATCCATGTTCAATAATCTCTACTAAACTTTTCAAATGAGGTAAAATGGCACATCCCATTAAAATTGAAATTTGTTGGACAATTTTGATGCCAGTATGTCTTGCTTGCCAAGATTTTTTACTTTTACAAACAGCTTTCAAAAATGGTAAAAGGGATGGAATTCCTAAAGCAGATGCAACTACAGCAAATGCTCTTGCAGTTGTATTACGTACGAATCTGTAATTAAAATAATAAAAACATTATTATAATATGATATTAAAATTATTGACATATACAATGAAATATTTAGAGATTTGAAAATAATAATCATAATATTATTGACATGTGAATAAAAAAAGGACTTGATAATACTTCTCTATCCTGCACATAATTAATTTTGAACTTACTCATCAATATTATCAATATCAGGTCTCATTGTAGAAATCATAGTAGCTAGCCCAGCTGCTTTTGCTAAATTTGAAATGATTTCACGACCTTCAACACGAGCATAATAATCTTCATCAATTAATAGAGGTTCAATAACCACCAAAATCTAGATATTTTGTAAAAAAAAGAAAGAAAAATACATTCATTAGTATACTTTTTTAAAACACGTAAGTCATATGAAGTATTTATCTCAAATAATCCTTATATGATGTTATATACTTTAAAAAATTACCTTGTGTACGTATGGTCTAACAAGATCATCTAATTTATAGAGAACCCGATCAATAACTTTGACTAACAAATGCCTCTCTTGATCTTCCAAAGTTGGAGACATAAGTAATGGCAAAATTTGATTGAATAATGGACCAGCTCCAAATTCACGTGCCTGAAAAAACAAGTAAATAAATGAATACATTTTAATTTACTGGTTACGAATTTATCATAATATATTTTATATTATTTATTATGACATATTCATAAAATATCATCATTGTAAAAACAATTCATACCTTATCAGTAATTTGTCTTAGAGCAGACTTTCTCATAGGAGGGGTACCATTTTTAATTTTTAGTAATAGTTTCATAATTTTTCGTTCTTTTTGTTCTTCTGGGCTCAAAGCTTCTTCATCAACATCGATAAGAAGTTTATCAAAATATTGAGCATCCTCTGGTTTTAAAAATGGCAAGTTTCCTCCTTTCGCTACAATAAAAAAAGAGAAACAAAATCAATGGATTATTTACATATTGATTTTATGAACCAACAATTGTGAATAAGAGAAAAGAGAGAATAGAAATATAAAAAATGTATGCAATCTTACGTTGTGTGTCCATAAATTTTGCTGATTTGTCTTCTTGTTGCATGAAAAATCCTTGGGGAGTTCCAGCAATTGGAGTTGGTGTAGCTGATAATTTTCTAGCAGGAGTTCGAATTGGAATATAACCAACTGGAGGTGGTAAAACTTTATAACCCGGAGCAAACATTTGATCCAATTCATCATCACTCAAAGGACGATTTCTTTCATCAATTTCTTTTTCCCATCTAAATGCTTGTAGTTGTTCTGGTGTCATTTGTACAAGTTGACCTAAAGAAATAAATTAAAGTCATAAAATATTAGATACTTTTTTTTTAAAGTAATACATACATTCATAATGTAATGAAACTTTGTCATCAGTTATTAAAAAGTACAAAAAAAAAAAACAAAAAGATGATTACTTGGAGATGGAGTAGCCATAGCCATTGCTTTTGTCCCGATGGGTGTCACACCACTTGGAGTCATCATACTTGGTGTATGAGGTGTCATTGGAGTTGCAGGTGTTGATGGTGTCATTGCTACAGCTGGAGTTTCATCCCAACGACTCTTCCTTTTACTTGCAGAAGGTGTTGGTGTATCCTGGATGATATCTACACCACTACGATCAACTTTTGGAGTTTCAGCCCAACCACTATTATGTCCAGGAGTTTCCCGTTCTGTTTTTGGGGTTTCATCCCATCGATTTCGTCTCATGGAAGCTGCTGGAGTACTACTAGCATGACCTGGAGTCATATGAGCAGGAGTAGGATCCCACATTTGATTTCCTGGAGTAGCACTTGGATCATCACTGGATCGTACACGACCAGGTGTTTCATCCCATCCAACATGACCTGGTGTCTATTGAAATTATAACAAAAAAACAATAATAAATAAATATTATTAGCATGATACTGTTTGTTGTTCTTTTGAAACATAAAACATAACATCCTCAACAAATATATTTTCATTACCTCTGCTTCCCATGCATCTTTCTTTGATTGTTTAATTGGAACAACATTTTCATCTGGAGCAGTTTGATCCCATCTTCCTCTTTTCTTTGGAGCTGCTTTGGCAGAATCACCATTTGATACTGCTAAGAGTGGCCCATCTTTAGATTTGTCTGCTAATTTTCTTTGGAACTATATTTTCACATAATAAAGTTTAAATGATTAAATAAAATAAGACTAATCATCATCATTGTATGTAAATGTGTTAAAATTCAGTAAATGAATGAAATTTATACAAAATTAACTTACGTCCTTTTGTTTGCTAAGCAATTCTTGCTCTCGCATATGATCTGCATAAGTTCGTGCATGTGGATCTGGAGTTTTGCCACCTATTTATACAATATAAAAATAAACAAATAATGATTAATACCAAATATTCAAAATTTAAGATGCGTGCCTGACTATAGATCTTATATCTAAAACATATCACATTATCATCATACACTATACTATTTTTTTATGTCATATAGTGTATATACTATACATAGTTATCATTCACATGATGTATATTATTATGAACGTTGTATAACAATAACGTCATCATTGACGCTTTTTCCCTCTTGTTGATAGTTTTTATTTCGACTCTCCTCTTTTTTGATACGGAACCATCGATCTGTTGTCACAATCCATAAAGTTTCAAATTTGTTGTAAATGTTTATCCCACAAATTGTCTTGATTTGTTTTTAGCTCTTCATGTATATAAGTTCAACTCATATTTCTCTAAACAAATACTTTAAAATATTCAAATAAGTACATAGATAAGGAATGCTTATATAACATTTGTTGTTGTTTTTTCTAAATAATTACTATGTACTCGAAATAAACAACACACACTTTCGTCGTTTCTAATCTATGTACAAAATACAAATACAAAATCTATTGCATAAGCATTACTAAAAATCTGGTGCTTTCTATTGATGTTTCTCTTTTTGAATTAATAAATAAATAAATTAAAAGAGTATCAACTTTTAAAGAAAACTTGAACATTGTATGAATAAAATTTAAGAAATTCAATATGCATAAAGAAAACATTTATGCAAATGAGTCAAATAAAGCAAAATTTAAAAGAAAGGATCGAGGAGTAAGAAGAATTCTCACAAAAAATAAATAAAAATAATAGTATTGTTGAGAAATATGAGTTGACACGACACACTGGGATCAGGAATACGTACGTTGTAGGTAGTTGATCCATCAAAAAGAATCCCCATAATTTGGAACATTTCAGGACAGCAAATCTATAATTTGACCTAGAAATAATCTCTCATTAGTTATCACACGTGTAGCTCCATTCATTCACACACTCACACACACATATTATGTAATACGTACAAGTAATAAAAAAAAAGATAGAAAAAAGTCGTCGTATCATTGAACACAGAAAAATTTGAGTACTTAAAGTGAAAACAGCAAATATGATAGGCTAATATTATTTTGTCAAAAGGTAAACTATCATATTGTAAAACTGAAATACTTATTTTATCCTTTCGTAAAACAGACAAACAAATTTCTTTCGTTATAAAACGAAATCTAAAATTTGTAATGTAAAGTACATTACAATATATATGACGGGAAAAAATAGGAATCGAATACTGACGTATTCGAAATTATTTAATAAATAATTATTCTTCTACTGTTATATGCAAGACATTATGATTTATAATAATAAAAAATAATATTAGAGATGGTAGAGATAAAATAGATAAAAAGTTGTAGTATAAATAAAACCATAAGATTTGACGATGATCATCATCTTCAGTTCCAAAATTTGTATGTTGCAGTCAAATGTATTATTTCTCTATATACTTACCCTCTCTTTGGGGATTCTCTCTCTTTTCCTTCCTCCCTCAAGTTGTCTTCATATTTTAAATATTGTCGTATAATCTGTAAAAGATCATTGACAGTGCTTTTTTTTATATATAGAAAGTAAAGTTCTTTTTTTTTTTGCTTTTTGTAAAAACAATTGGGTGGTGTACAATTACGTATCTATATTTTTTTGGAAAAAAAACAACTATTCATGCATACTAAACATGGAATAGTGTTGCAGTTATTCTATATAAAATATGTATGCCTAAATTACTACTGTAAATTGTAATGTACCTATTCATTGTGTTATTGTTTTAAAAAAACCACTCTGTAATGTAAACTACGTAGTACTTATTATCATAATAGTTACGAGATTATTATTTTTTCACAATGTTGAAGTTTAGAATAATGAAATAAAATATCAATAATTTACTAAAATACCCTCAATATGATATTATTATGAGTTATTAATATAGATTTTTTGATTGTTGATATTGTACACTACTTCTTTTTTTTTAACTGTTTTAAAACAAACAACTAACTGCCTATCTGTACATATATGTGTAGGTATGTAAAGTGTATGTAACATTTACAAATTCATTTCAGCTTCCATTAAACTTACTTTTTTATATCTTGTCCATCCACATTGATTGATTCAATTCACAAGGAAAATATAACTTTTCAAATTTCAATAACATGATTTAGTCCAAGTATTTTGTGTTCATCTTCAAACTGGTGATTTAATTGACAGAGAGAGAGAGAGGGAGGGATATTGTTGACCTGATTTTAATGATAGCATGATTTAAACTTTACATAATACAGTACTATAATATTTTTAATGAATGATTATTAAAAAAAATATATGAATAATATTTTTAGTAATAATGATTATTAAGATCAAAATTTGAAACACACATACACACACATCATTCATTCCTCTTCCATTCATACACAAATTCAAATACATAATAATATATTCTCTACTACACACATTTTACACTTTAACAGACGAGAAAAATTCTGTAAATAGTAGAAATAATTGTGACATTATTTGCAACTCAACCCATTTATACAACTTTTGTTTTTACCATGAAAAATTCGGAGATTATGGGACATCTTCAGATTTCATCTGGGCAATGATGATCATTCAAGAGAGAGAGAGAGAAATGGATTGTTTTTTTTTTGTAAGAGAAGAAATTATAAAAGAATTATTATTCTTAAGATTAATATTCAATGTATTATATTATATAGTATATATTATAGTATTATGCAAGTGAATGAATTGAGCTATCCGTATGTTATTATAACTAACAACAATACTATATAATATTATAATACTAAATCCTCCTCACCTCTTTTTTTTCATACAAATCTTTCTCTTTTTTTTATAGCCAATCAGCTATAAATAAAAACTATAATATCATTACAATATTTTAGCAATAATAACCACTGTCAATAATAATCATTTTTTATATTTTATATATTTATAAAATATCATGTACCGTACTTATGCTTACCCTATTTATCTAAAACTATAAGAGAAAAGGTATATAAATAAAAAAGTGTTACAAACCATCAAGAAAAGGATCAGCTCTCTCGGGTGATATAATGGATTTTGATGCTCTACTTAAGTACTCATTGTGACGAACACGATCAGCAATTGTTGGACGTCTATGTTCAGCAAATGGTTCATGATCTTTATCTGCTTGTGGAATATCCTTTAAAATATGTGATGGTGCTGAAAAATTTGGTCGGCTTCGACCAGCTGGAACTGGAGCATCGTCATCATCATCCTAGAGTAGATTAAAAAAAAAACATGTATCATATTAATAATTAATAATTAATTATGGATTATAAAAATACATAGTACTTAGTACTGTTGAAAATTTTACATAACTTTGTACATCTAATAATAAATGGTAAATGGTATAAATAAAACTATATTATTACCTCAATATCATCATCATTGACAGCAATAGAATCATTGTAGCCTTCAAATCGATTTGATTTGGTTCCACCAAATATATCAGCATCAAAATGACCAGATTCTCCAAATCCTATTCGATTTTCTTCTGATATTTCAACTTTTCCCTTTCCTTTTTCTTGTAAACCTCTTGCATGTGCTTCAATTTCTATAAAATAAATTTTAAAAATAAAATCATTTATTATGTTATGTTATGCAATCTGTTACGTATACTGTATATATATATGAAAACAAAAACAACAAAACTTTCTCCAATAATTATAAAAATAACAATATCATATTGAGATGTATTATTTATAAAATAATATTTAAAAAAAAAACCATTATTTACCATCATAAGATTTAGGAGCCGACATTTTTGATGATTATTTTAAATATCTTTTTTCACTTTTTTAGAATAATAAAAGTATATATAGTTAAAGTCTATAAAAAAATATAGACTTTAACTTTTATATCTCTTTACTTTGTATGTAAGTATGTCAATAAAAATACAATGCCAACGTATTTAATTGTATTATATCGAGTCTTGTAAATTGTAAATACGTTCACTCACTCACTTATACACACACATACAATATTATTATATCTTTTAAACTTTATCCGATGAATATAATAATAAAACACTATATCATTAATTATAACTATTATTCTTGTCCACAATATTTAATTATACTTAATTATTATATTTAACTATTATTTTTAGTAAATACACTTTTAAAAAATACAAACTGTTTTCAAAAATTATGGGCAAAGTGTCGCTAGTGTACGTATATATGTACATATATGCATGAATTTAATATAAGATACATGCACATATACTTCATATAGGCACATATTCGAGTGCAAATTCAAAATATTTTTTGGTAGTGTGGTTTGTCCGGCATCTCAGTGCATTTCATCATCATCTTTTTTCTCTTGTGTTTGGTTATAGAAAAAGTTAATTATAATTAAAGTTTGAAGACATTTAAATAATTTACTTGGAACAATGGCACAAAGTAAATTAAACGATCTTGCTGGGAAATTGGGTAAGTGGATACTAAATACTAAAATGGTATAATAATATTATAATGTATTTTTAGTTTCAAGTTTCATGCTTCATGCTACATTTTTTGTTTCTTTTGATATTTTTAAAAGGGAAAAATCCTAGAGGTTTAGGATTAGGAATTAAATTATTAGCTGCAGTAGGAGCTGCGGCTTACGGTGTTAGTCAATCTATGTACACAGGTATTTGAGAAAAAAAACAGAATCAATTTTATTCATAAAATATATTTTTAATTTAAAAAAGAAATGATTTCATAATATCTATTTAACAATGTGCTTTTATTTTTTATGCATTTTCTATGTATAGTTGAAGGTGGTCAAAGAGCAATTATATTTAGTCGACTCGGTGGAATTCAAGATGATATTTTAACTGAAGGATTACATTTCCGACTTCCCTGGTTTCAATATCCAATTATTTATGACATTCGTTCACGACCAAGAAAAATTTCATCACCTACAGGTTTGTTGATTACATTATCAGTATTATTATTTTACCTTAATTAAGGCAATTTCATGATTTATCATGTTGTTTTATTTTAATAATAATAGAAATAACAATAATTTTGATTTGCTTGTTTATTGAAATTTTTTAAAATGCAGGAAGTAAAGATTTACAAATGGTTAACATTTCTCTTCGTGTCCTCTCACGTCCCGATGCTATCAAACTTCCTGCTGTCTATCGTCAATTAGGATTGGACTATGATGAAAAAGTTTTACCGAGTATAGTTAATGAGGTGTTAAAGAGTGTCGTAGCAAAATTTAATGCTTCCCAATTAATTACCCAACGTCAACAAGTATGTACAACAATTAATTGTAGATAATGTAAATAATGTATGGTTTATAACATGGACATAGAACATTAATGGAATATAATATTATTATTATTAAGTACTTATTTATTCATTTTTACTAATTCAGATGTATTTTCTATAAAAAAAATACAACAATATAGGTATCACTACTTATCAGAAGAGAATTGACAGAACGAGCAAAGGATTTCAATATTATTCTTGATGATGTTTCCATTACTGAATTGAGTTTCGGTAAAGAATATACTGCAGCTGTTGAATCCAAACAGGTCGCTCAACAAGAAGCCCAAAGAGCTGCTTTCGTTGTTGATCGTAAGTACATACAAAAATAATATTTGTTTTGATAACACTTTATGTACTTTTTTACTTTAGTAATTATTTTGTATGTGTATTATTATTTTAGGTGCCATTCAGGAGAAACAACAGAAAATTGTCCATGCTGAGGGAGAAGCTCAAGCTGCAAAAATGATATCCTATTTCATACACACTCATTTTTTAACTAATAATAATAAAAATATCACAAATTATTTACAATATTGATAATAATTTTTGATATTTTCGTTATTAAACATCTTTTTTTTCCAGCTACTATGATAATAATGATATTGACGTATCGCAATGGATATATATATATAATGATATGCAATTTTAATTCCGTTCATTTTAAAATGAACTGAATTAATGTGTATATAATATAATATATCATGCGCTCGGAATCAAAAGCTTTTATTATAATTAAATGAAAGTAAATACGAGTTT
>JABASP010002392.1:0-20487 GCA_019776565.1 Sminthurinus signatus | reverse complement strand
GTACATATGCATTTCCTTTTTGGAGGTGGGTCCACCTTATATAAATGTGTACAAACGTGTCACACATATGCTAGTTGAGTATTAAGTTCATGGAGTGACAAGAGACAAGAGACAAGTCAAAAGAATGGTGAGAAACATATAGTATATAGTATAAACCGGTCAATTGTACTCGGTTGATAGAGGAGATGGAAAAAATAAAGAGGAAATTTGTGGAGGGAAGGAGCTTAAGTATTCTTCTATAGAATTGAATTGAATCCACAATATATGGAAGGGAGGTTTTCTACTATTCATCCATTGTAATCTTGTTACCTAGATAACTTGGTCTTTCATATAAAGTTCAGCTGTGGATCCGTACATGATAAAATGCGTATATATACTATATATATATTGTTCTGTTTTCTGTCATATCTCTGTACTCTATACTCTGTACAGAGTATAGAGGAGCAAAAGAAAATACGATCATTTTAAGGAAACTATAGAAATTGTACTTTATTTCTCTTTCAACTCAAAACTCAAAAACTCAAAACTGGGCAAAGAGAATAAGTATTAGTGAAACGAAAAGAAAAGAAAAGAAAAAAAAGAATAAGACGAAAGACCAAGGAGAAAAAATCATGACATTTAACATCTTTTAGATTCTAGATTTTGGATGAATTTGAACATTACTGAACACTAAGACTACTGAGACTGGTTTTCGTTGAGCAGTTTCTCCTATTCATTGTAAATCGTAAATAAAGCACTTTTGTAAATGTACAACGTACATGACTGTACCCAGATTTTTGTAGTTTGTGTGTCTTGTGGTCTTGGATATATTGTACATTGTACATTGTGCATGCATGTACCTTTTGAAACCAGATAATATCTAATATTATGGTTGTTTTACTTTAAGTTCAAGAACAGAGACTGAGACAGCAAAAGGGAGAGAGAGGTAGTAGAGAGTAAAAGAAAGGCTGAACATATACATTATACATAGTCAACAGTTTGAATTGTAAGAATTGAGCTTTGGACTTGATCTTGTTCTTAATAGTCATGCATATTGCATATTGCTTCTGCCACTTTTTTCTACTTCTTCGTCGTTTTCTTCTTCTAAGTTGAATAAAGTATTTTGGGAGTCTCGTATGTATGGAGTCTGGAGAATTGAGACAGGGATAGAAAAATATAGTTGCCTTCACTTGTTGCTGGTAGAATTGTGCGTCTGCTGTGTCTGTTCATTTTGTGTACGTGTAAGAGCCTTTACAACCGTCTTTTCCCCCTTATATATATATAGTACTCCAGTAGTTTTCTAATGTCTCGTATCCAGTATCTGATAGTTTGGATGGAGGAGGGTTAGTTTTGAGCTGAGGCTGTGGAACAACAACTTTGAAAAATACGGGGGGAACTTTCTACATATTGTGTGTATACATGTATAATATATATTGTAGGAGTATAGGAGTATTAAGAATTAAAAGTGTCTGTGTATCTGTAGTCTGTAGTATGTTTACGGCGGGTGTTGGTGAAGAAAAAAAACCTTACATTTTATATTTTACCAACCAGTCAAGCAGTACGCGAACAGCGAAAGTACAAAGACATTATACATACATATCTTATACATGTATATATACATGTATATCTTATATAAAAGACGCCTAAGGGAATCTTCAGGCTTAGGATTTAGGATAAAGCTTTAAAGTATCCAAGAAAGAAGAGGTCCACCACATGTACAGTATAAGTAGATTATTTAGGTACATAGCATAAGAAAGAATAAAACCACATGTGTAATGTGTATATTATTGTATATGTCAATTGTATATTATATGTATATGTATGTATGTAATATGTATATTATTGTCAAAGGGAATAAATTCAAATCGCCCGCGGCTATTGTAGCCTTCAGTCTTCAGTCAGATCTAAGATTTTTCCCTCTTCATCAGTATCAGCATCAATATCAGCAACATCAGCATCTTCTTCTGTGTTGAATTGCATGGTTTTCATCTTCATCTCTCTCACTGTACTCTGTCTTTCTGTACCCCCATATCAATTGTTATAATGAAAGGATGAGTTGTATTTTGTATTGGGAAAATTCTTTCTCAATACTCTTCCTCTATATTCTGTACTCATGTGTGTGTGTTGTTGTTCAACGTCCATCGTCCATCGTCCATAGTTTTCTTCACTAATATAATATTAAATTGGATTGGCAACAAGTCTCACTTTGAACATTTTAAACTTTGCTCTGTAATCATGCGTACATATTTACTACTACTGGTTTACTCCTCTCTATCTTGGACGTCTGTCCTAGTATCGTATGTCGTATATCGTATGTATAATTTGACGTGTCTGCTGTTGTTATGTTTATGTGACTAAACCACTATGTACATTGTACATTGTAAACTCTGATCTGCTCTGCATAAACTTAATGATCTTCTTATGTTAGTCCACTGTCTCAATTTCTAATACCAAAAGCCAAATGCCAAATAGGACTTTGTTTAATATGTGTATTAAGTATTAAAGTAGATGTGGATTTTCATCTGCAGAGTTTACATATTGAGTATTGAGAAGAATAGGAATCAGAGTAATGTTATTCATTGATACTGATACTCTTGTGTCTTGTGTCTTGTGTGTGTTAATACCTATAGATTATACATTATACATTACAAAACAACCTACTTTGTTCTTTCATTGTGGTGCATGTTCAGGATTCAGGATGCAAAATATTATGCATACGACATACCATGTCGATGTGGATTTTGATGTAGTGGACAGTGGTCACACGAACCCTTCTCAAAATTAAAAATGCACACACTCACTGTCAATTCATAATGACTTTTTGATTAGCATTGTTACTAGTTACTACACATACCCAATACACAGACACACACATTGAGAAAAGTTGGAGAGAGACAAATTCCTATTCCTATTCGTATTCTCAAACCAATGGTCATAAAATTCTCTTTGCAATAATCTCAAAGAGAAAAGTACTTTATACTTTATTCATTTAATAATAAGTAGTCACATACTGTAATAATGGAAATAATAATCATATGGGATATGATATGATATTCTGAATTATGATTATGATTATGATATAATATTAAATGTTAATAGTATTATAATAATGATATAATGACTTTCTTATATATGTATAAAAGTAGTTGTTGTACGTGAATAATACATTATACAGCAGAAAGCCAAGCCAATAAAGGATATGTAGGTTTCGATGACATTCTATAAAAATCTTCACATTCTCTTAATTAAAATGCTGCTTGCATGTATAATGTATAATGTCTACTAAATGAGTAAAGGTCCTTTCCAAGAAGAATTCTTAATAACTCTGAACACTTTACACGCTTGCTTACAACTTACAACTTACAAATAACTAAACTGTAAACTCTAAACACTCTTGTACCATGTACATTGACAATCGACAGTCGACAGTCGACACACATGTACCCACCAAATTAATGAGTAAAAGGAAGAGACTTGTCTCTTTTCTTATTTCTTTTTGTCTTCAATATCTGTGTCTATGTATCTAGTGTATCTATACACTGCACAATGTACAAGTTACACTCGTAAACAAAAAGAAAATTCGTATAATACGAACAATAATAATAATAATAATGGCTAACCTTTTAAGATGCTTTTAAATAATGATAATTAATGCATTGTCCATATTCCATATTCTGTATATTGTATATGTTACTGAATGCAGGCATTGCATTTCCACCGTGTTGAGTTGAACCACAAAAGTTCTCAAAAGAGTTTTTAAAGCACAATCACCAATCCTCTGATTATTTTTTCCAGGTGTGCCGAATAAATAAATAAATAAATATTTGTGTGCATCTCGGAAAATAAAATATCTAATACATACTCAAATACCAAATACTCATGTAGTCGTACTTTTAGTCATGAATAGACAAAGCAGAAGGAGAATTCCAAACGCTTCTTTTGTAAAAATGTATGTATATACGGATAATTTATAAGTAATAAGTAGGCTCTACTCTTCATTCTCAATTTTTTCATTCTTCATTATGAGTGAGTTTGTGCCTGTTATTTTATTGCCTTTTTTTTAAAATATCAAAATTGTTTTATGCCAAAGAATTTTTTTTCCGTGATTCTTCTCTATTCTATATTCTCCACTCCAAACTTTTTGGAGACTTTTATGTTGTGAGCATTTATTTATTATTTATATTATGCTCATCGTCAGCTAGGTTAGGTGTTTAGCGTTTAGTGTTCAGAGTTCAGGTGTTCAATGTTCAGTTATTTAAAATTCTAAATTCTCAATGATTTCCTTCATTTTGCAATAATATTTTTTCCTTTCTGTTCATGTATGAAGTATGATGTATGTATAATAAAATGAATAAGTGGAATGAATAGTTGTCAGCTGTAGTTTCATATAGAATACAGAGTGGAGTGTAGATTTTTTTTTCTTTTTTCTTGCTTTTAGATTCTTTTTTTCCCTCTGAATAGCTTCCTAAAATACATAATAACATATCAACGTGCCTCGTTTCCGTTACTACTAATAATGAAGGTGTAAATTTGTATTGTTATTATTATTACTAGTTAAGAGTATGTACTATGTACTGCTACTACGATTATTATTATTATTACTACTACTACTAAGTACAATTGTCAAAAGTAATGATTATTATGTGTTCAAAATTTTCTCCCTCGTTTCAAGTTTGAAGTTACATGATTTCGTAAGAAGTGTAAGAACTCTTCCTTTACTTTTATATATATATGAGTGAGTGTGTGTGTTCGTTGTCACCGGAAATATGTAAGAGTGACCAGCACATTTGACACTATAATTATTTTTTTTATAGCAGTAGTTCCCAGTTATACTGTGTAAATTGTAAAATGGTAAATTGTTCCTCCTTCATGGAGATATTTGAGAATTGAGAATTGGCAGATTTGAAATTATTTGTCTAATGGCTTCACGATTCTCTTCAAGGTACAAGATACAAGATACAAGTACATTTTCCCTAAAGTAATTGTAAACCAAAAATATATAATATTAATGTTAATGATTTCGTCGGCACCTCCACACTTCAAAATGTGTACTTTGATGCGCAAATGGACAGTGGATATTAGATATGCCCAAGTATATACAATATACAATGTACAGGAAAATGTATTGTGTATAATGATTGAAAATACTTTTTGACGTGAGTTACGAAGAACAATTTTTCTTCAAGTGTTTATAAGTATAACGGAAGCGTGCTAGATCCTCTATATATATATATATATGTGCTAGACGTCCAACGTCTAAAGTATAAAGTATAATGTATAATATTTGCCAATCCTTTGTTGGTCTTCTGAAAATTTTTTGAGGCTGAATATATGAAAGTTGCCTTAGAGGAATATTACCATCAAGAGAAGGAGTTGTAAGTTGTGGATGAATGTGTGTGTCAAACTGAGAGAGAGAGAGAGAGAGAGAATCAATAATGTATTCTTTCTTCCTTTCATTCATGCGACTACTTATAACATGTGTAATGTGTATCCATCTTCTCTCATTGTTTAATTTTCTCAACCGCCGTCAAATTACTTTGATTTTTTAACAGCCAACCCCTTTATACTAAATATATAGATATTTATTATGCATTAAAATTTTTTTGTGCATCCATTAAAATACGCAGTATGCAGTATGCAGGCAAGTTCATTATAGATTATAGACATTAAACATTGTATGTACTTTACACACTGTATTTTCTATTCTATTTTATGTACATTGTACCACCATTTTATGATTTCCGTGTACTTTGGAGTGTGGAGTTTAGAGTTTAGAGTTTGGAGCTTGGAGCTTGGAGTGCACATCCTATGATAAACATGCATTTAAAATTTGACGAAAATGGAAAACAGAAAAGAGCAGACATGTGCCACATTTATTATTATGTATCTGTATTTAAAGGACTTTGTAATATTATATTGTCGCCTTTTCCAGCATGTAAGAAAGAGTATAGGAAAGGTGTAGTGGATTTCGTAGTATTTTATTTAGCTTTTAAAAAGTTGGTTTTTACCTGCAGGAGAGGATTTCATTTTTCAATTTTCAATATTAAGTATTAAGTTTCTATATTTTTTTTTACACTTATATGGCCTGGCGATTGACGATTGACGATTGACTTTTGTCGTCGCCTGTGTCCTGTCTCTGTCTCTGCTTCTGTCTGTCTCTCTCCCTCTACCTTTTTTCATCCTGTTGATTGTTCATGTTCATGTTGATGGTAGCTGTTCAGACATTTAGCTTAAGCTGTTATTGAATAGATTTACTGTTGATTTCTCAGATTGGTTTGTTGTGTACGGAGTACAGAGTAGAGATACAAAGTCTGACAGACTTAACAGACCATACCATTGCTTGGCTTTTCTTGGTTCTTGGTTAGACGGACACACACAACATGCTCTCTTCATGTAGATTGTAGAATGTGGAATGACATGACAAGGTGTTCATCAGGAGTCTTTAGGTGGGCTGTTTTGAGTTTTGATTTTTCGTTCAAGAAAAAAAAAAACAAAAACTTTTTTCCTTTTATTTTGTCCCTGTCGTTGCAGGTACATATGTAGATATTTATGTAAGGTTTCTACGTACGTACGGTATTGTATTGTATGTTATGTTATTGTACAAGTGTGGATTGGGATTGGGATTGGAATTTTATCTAATCCTTTTATTCCCTTTCTTATACCTTATACCTTATACTGAGTCTTTGTCTCATCAGTTAAATGGTAAATGAAATGCATGGATTTCCATGTGTGTCCCTTGACAGTTTTCTATGAATGTAGAATGCAATATGTAGAATGTAGAATGTGAATACTAGAAACTAGATAGATATTCAATACCCTTCGTCATTCGTCTTTCGTCTTTCGTGGTGAATTATTTCATTATTCTAGTTGGACTCTCCTCTTTTGATATTTAAAAAGGAAAAAAAATGTACAAATCTTGTCCTCCTAATTCTCAAGTCTCATCTCTCATCTCTCATCAATTCATAATAGTTTTACGAATTCGAATACGAATACGAATACGATGACGATTTACACATTTTTTATTTATGCTGGTTATAGCTGTAACCATGTAACATGTAATAGTTGCTATAGCTAGTTCTATAGCTAATAGCTAGTAGAAGTTGAAGTTGACCAATTCTTATCAAAAAAATATAATTTCATATGATATCAAGTAAAAACAGGTGAAGGCCTCTTTTTAACATTCAGAAACGTAAATGGTTCTATCTATTTAATGAAAAACATGTTTATGTAAGATGTAAGACGTTACTAATTATCAAATGGACAGATAGAACAAGGAGTGCATCATCATGTGTAATGTGTAATGCAAGGATCATCATTGTACCTTTATACATAATAAATTATACAGCTTGTTTATTTGTACTATTTAACGTGTATTGTATAATATTGTTTATATTGTAAGTTGTATAGAGGAAGGAAAAATCCGTAAGAGTCACAGCTATTTGACTATTCATATCTTCTTTCTTCTTCTTTTTTCACATACTTGTCCTCTTCTTCTGTCTTCGTCTTGTTGTTCTTGTTGGTGTTCTTGTATCTTTTAATCCCCATCATGTGTAAACCGCACATAGTTTCTTTTATGTTTTGTACATTTAATTCTAATTCTAATCTTTCTCATCCTCATCAGTGCATTTCGTTTCAATGTTCAATGTTGAATGCTGAATGAAATGAATGTGTATTGTATAATACAAAGTTGTATGCTTCTGTTTTATTCTTTGAATGTTTGTATAATCTCTGTACATTGTACAATGGTCACATATGCAATATGCATTAAACATTAAATGAAGATTCTCATGAAGGGAAAAAGAAATAATGTCTCATCCAATTCGTAGTTACTTTGTCAGTCACAAGTCACATGTGTTATGTATATGTAATATGTAATATGTAGTTGACTTTGTGTGACAATTGTAAATATGCATGTATTTTGCACGTCACAGTTTGTAGCTTCTAGTTTCTAGTTTGTAGTTTGTACAACACACAAATCACAAAGGTACATGTGTATATAGATAACAGTGGTGTATTACATATTTTACATATCAAAATCACAAGGCACAAGACACAAGACAAATAGTTACATGTGTGAGAGTATGTGTTACGCGAATTAGTAGTTAGTAGTACTCGCTAGTGTATAATTTGAAGGATAAATTAAAATATTTGAAAAAAATTCTCGAGTAATTAACAAAGCTCACATCATAGAAATAATGCATGTTGAATGTACGCAATAGTTTTTAGTATTAGAAGATATTATCATGATCAGTAAATAATAAATACAGTTTTTTTTTCTTTGGAACTCTTTACTCTTTATTATGTACTTTTGAAACTCGTAACTCGTACTAGTATTCGAATTCGTATTCCTCTTTGCAGTTGACCATCGTCTTGAATTTGAATTTGAATTTTTTATACCTGTATAATAATAATAATATGGTAGTGACGAGTGACGAGTGAAGATTGACGATTGACGAGTGAGGAGTAAGTATATAAAATAAAGCATAAAGCATCAAGCATAAAATGAACATAAAACATCAAAGAAAAAAAAAGAAGCGACCAACGACTCAACGAGCATTGAACATAAAAATTGAAATTGAAATTGAAATGTGATGAAATGACGATAAGGATAAGGACATGTTGAAAACCTTGATGAAATTAACAAATTATTTATTTATGTGAAAAATTTATGATGTATTAATTGCAAATTCTCTGTGTACTTTACTCTTTACTCTGTGTACTAAGTTTTTTTTTTCTTTCTTTTGTCTTGTTCATTTCCAGGTAGAGGATAAAATGGACTGACTGATATAACAATAAAATGAAGCCATTGGTGCAGCTTTTCTTTATCTTCTTCTTCCATCGGATCGCAAGTGCGGGGATTTGGCAGAATGGAGTTGAAACTAAATCAAACTTGAGACGAGGTAAGTATCTTTTTGAATCTTGGGTTTCTGAATTTTCCACATTTTCTAAATCATAAATAAAGCACTTTTTATGCAGGGTGTGTCAAGAGTCAATTTACAAGTATTGTCAGTATTAGTATCTATTTTATTTGTAGCATTGAGCATTGGATTCGTAATTGATATAAAAGTAGGTAATAGGTAACAAATTGAAAAGTAAATGAACAACGAAGTGAACTTTATTATTATTTAGTTTTTTTTGTGTCTCTGTTCTTTTTTTTACCATCGATAATTTGACTCTGTTTACAAAATACAAAAATACAAAAGGTAAAATGTACGACGTAGTTTACTTTTTTACTGTAAATTGTAAATGTAGTGCAAAATGTAAAGTGCAAAGTGTAGTCAGTAGTCAGGTGGCCTCGGTCGGATCTAATTTCTTCATACACAATAGATAATAATAGTCGTGATATTTAATTCCATGAGACTGTACTATGCTGTACTGTGTTGTACTGTACTGGAATCAACTAATAACTAATAATTATGTATTCTGTGCTCACATTCAGCTTCACATTCATTATAAAAATTGAACATGTGCAAATATATACAAATCATATCAATTATTATGTTATTACACATGATTAAGTTTTTCTATATTCAGGAAAGAAAGAGAGAAAGAAAGAAATGAAGAAAGAAAAAAGGAGGGAGTGAATGAGTGAGAGGGCAGAATTGACAATGTATAATATTTTATATCAGAGGAGGAAAGAAACTTGTAATTTTTTTCAATAAATAAGCTAGTAGCTATTGTCGTTTGTAGTTTGTACTTTGTAGTTATCATGATTTCACATGCTGATACAGATAGAAATTGATACTACACACATGAGACATGTACAATGTACAAAGTACAGAGTACAGAGGAATATTGAATTGAATAATAGATAATTGTAGTGGTTGAGTCAAATTCAAATTCCAATTCAAATGTGCAAAGTTGAAGAAGAAGGTTGAACAAAACCGTTTTTCAAATGTAAACACCTTTATATAACAATATTTTTTTTGCTTGTTTAATGTTTAATGTGAAATTAAAGTAGATCAAAATGAAAAAAAAAATGTATGGCAAGAGGCAAGAGTAATCATTTAGCTCCTTATATGTTACCAGCACCTAGATATTATTATTATTATGATGATGATGTCTGTGTTATATTATACTTTGAGCTTTGAGCTCTGAGTGTATTTTATTTCATCATTTGGATCACATTTAACATTTATGATGTATAATGATGTATGTGTAATTTAGAGTGTATCACATAGACAATAGACAGCCAGATCCCCGCACTTTCATTGTCATATTTGGTACTTGATATTTTTATTGTATCTAACGGTCTATCATCTATCATCCATCACGTATCACGTATCCACCTCTTTACTCTTGAGACTTGAGTCTTTACTTATGAGTCTTGAGTCTTTTGGTCTAATAAAAAATTTTAAATATTAAGGAAAAAAAATGTTAATAAAATGTAAGACAAGTCTCCAAGTTACTTGGTAGTTAGTAGTTAGCAAACAGACATTAGACTTTGTATGTTGTATGGTGTATCAGTAATCAGTACTTGCCATTTGCCATGATTATTATTTACTGATTTTTTTGGTTTGCTTTATAATGTCCGAGACCTCGACTCTCGATTCTCGACTCTCAATCCTTCATCAAAATCAAATGTCTTTGTTGTCTTGTGTTGTGATAACATAATTTTTACTTTTAATGCGTAAACCGAATAATAATTATTCTTTTCATATATTTTTTTTGCTGTCTTTCTTTGACCAAAGTTTTGCGATTTGTGATCCATTTGCCTGTAATTATTATTACATTAGCAAACTTATTAAGTCATGATGAACATGTTTATGTTCGGAATATGGATGTAGGTATTCAGTATTCAGTATTCACAATTCATGCCAACACTCATAATTATATCCGTTAGCACAAGAGATACGTGTACAGATAGCTAGGACAAGATTCAAGATATGTACAAGATATCCAATTGCCTCCAAGTCTACACAATACAAGTACAATGTGGAATGTACATTGTACATGTATATAATATTAATGGATGAATTATTGCCATTAAATTTTTCTGCCTACTCCAAACTCCAAACTCCATACTCCAAATCTTACAGCTCATATTACACTGATACCTTATTGTTGTTATAGTTGTTACCATTACGATTACTATAACTATTAGTAGGAGTATCATTATGTCAGAAGTCAGAACAGAAGAATATGCAAGCATGTGGAATGTGGATATTATCATTGCATTGAAAAATGAAGTTTTTTTCCACTGTCTGTTGTACGTGTGCACAGTCTCGCTATTCATTATGTTCAGATCTAGATATGTGTATCACGTACTCTATGCTCTTTTGTCTCTTGTGCATTGTGCATATATTCAATATTATTACTACTTTGTAAATAGTAAATAGTAAATAATAATTTCCTCAACCTTAGTGTTTATACTGTGTACGGTGTACAGTGTGTACTGTCTCTTAATGAACTCTCAAATTATTAAAGTGACCGTACATCACAGCACGTACGAGCTTCGTAGTACGAGGGTGTTTGTATGTATATGTAACGTGAAGTATACACAGTACACAGTCTAATTTTTTGTATAAACAATAGATTTGTTATTCTTTTTTGTATGTATACTGCACACTTTAACAATGTGGGTAAAGATTACGAGAGCGTAATTACTAATGAATTCATTTCATACAGTACAAAGTAAAGTGTACAGTGTACAGTGTACAGGCTCTGTAGTATCACTGTGATCACAAAGTGCAGTACAACTATACAATTCAACATCGGGCTTCCTTTGCTATTATTATTATTATTATTTGTTATAATTCTGGGTTAACTTCCTTACTTTGATCTGGATTGTGTTTTGTGTTGTGTGCTGTGTGTGTTGTTTTTTTTCTGTCAAAGGGGGCGGGGAAGAAGGGAGGATATGAAAACATGAAACATGTTAGTGCATCGTACTAGAGTTAATGTATGAATAAATAATAAATAATGTACTTATTGGATACGTAACACGTGTGTACAAAGTTTTTTATAGTGTTTGTACATTTTACATTGTACATAGGAAAACGACCACGAGAGAGAAAGAGACAGAGAGAGAGAAATAGAGAGACAGTATAAAAACATATGTAATGTGGTAGACGATGGAGAGCAGAATCCAAAAGTTGATCTCATATTATACTTTTTTTGTCCGTGGCTGAGGCTGAGCTTTGAACATTTGAACATTGAGGATTTTGATTCCCTTTGGCTACTGAGTTATAATGTAATAACTCTTTCACATGTACTTGTGTGTTGTTGTTTTTTTTTTTGCCTCTCTCATGTGTTTCAATTTTCTATATTCGTTTTCGTATTCGTACCTCCCTGGCAAAAGCTTAGTTTACTTTTAGCTTTTAGTTTACTACTTTATTACAATTCTCCTCGATTAAGGATGTCATATGAAAAAATGAAGGCACGCCTCTACACCAAAGTAAACTAAATATAATATAATGTGAACGTGCACTGAGCATTGAGCACTGAGCTTGACATTCAGACAATAGTTTACAGCTTCTATCTACTATCTATACTCTGTCAAAAATTGTTCACAACTCCAAACTCAAAACACAATTTTGAAACTATCCACAATTCACAATCCACAATGAATTGTAATAATAATAATAATATCATGTGTATACTTTTTTGTGTAATTTTTTGGTTGGGCGACAAGTGCATTGGCATTTACAATGTACAATATACGACAGACAAAACAGAAATACAATGCAGAACAATTTCATTGCATTTCATTATTTCAAGAGAATATTTGATTATAGTTGATAGCTCTGATATTGTGGTTTTTTTTTTTGCTGACTTTGTTGCTCCTGTTGATGTTGATGTTGAAGTTGATGGGGATGGTGATACACATAAGTCTTTTATATTTATTTATATATGCATCTGTCATTTAACAATTTGAGTCTGCAACCGCCAGCCAAAAGGCAGCAAAAACCTTCGAAACTCCGAGCGACACATCCACTCTCTCATGTGTCCGCCTGTCTGCGTTCAGCATTCTGAATTCAGCATTCGGCATTCTACATATTGCATATTGCATATGTGGTTGATTTTAATGGGTAATGTGTAAAGTGTACATTTTAAGTGTACATTAAAAGTTATGAGTGACTTTCTTTTTCTTCTCCTCTATCATCTCTCTGTTTTGATTTTTGATAGCCTCTGTTACTGATTTTGATTTTGATTTTAGGCACGGATTCTATATTCTATATCATATAATATTATTTAATATTGAATATTGTATTTTTGCTAGGTTCAGATTTCAAATTGCACAAACTTTTGCTGCTGAATTGAGCTGAGAGCAGTAGCAAAGTTGTTTTTATATATATTTTTGGATTGATATATTTGCTATTGTCTGGGCTGGGCTACTAGGACAATTATTATTAATTCCTTTCATTCTTTTCAACTTCCAACACGCGTGCTGTCTTTCAAGGTAGGAAGGTTGGCTGTTGGCTGTTGGCTTTTGGTTGAGCTGAACTGAGATTTCTTAAACTGGCTTCAAAACTCATAACATTTATTGTACACAGTGGACACACACATTATTTATTGTTATTTATACTACTGAATACGGAATGAATGTCTACCTGATGCTAGCGCTAATATCGTGTGTGTGTGTATGTGTGTTTGTGTGTGTAGAAGTAAACTCATTATGATAACATTTACGACTATTGTGCACTAATAATGAAAACGTGAGTGTTAACGAATCTTTCTTTTCTTTCTTTATTTTTTTTTCTGGCTTCCAACTTCCAACAACCAACATCACCGATCATCATAATAGATAAGCCAACTCGAGAGTCTCGATTCTCGAGTCTAGAGTTTGGAGTCTTGAGTGTTGAGCAAATTTTTTTTTATTTATTTATGTATTGTATTTGGTTGGTTGCTATTGCACATTTATTTTATTATGCTGGGGCTCCTGTGTGTATTTTTATACACATACTCTATATTTTTTCCGCTCATGCTTTATCGTGCATTATCATGTATTTTGTATATTGTACCTCCGTCTTCATTGTCGTCGTCGTCGTTGTCGTCACTGTCTCAAATTTATTGTTCTGCATGAAGGTTGACTTCAAAAAGTGGCAAAGAAAAGATGGAATTTCTATATGTTGCTCCTGTTGCGTATTGTGTGCATATTTTGTACACAATTTTGTGCTCTGTATTCCGTCTGTCTTGAATAATAATGATGAATCGTACAGAGTACAGAGTACAAGTTAGAAGTAGAATTGTAGAGAGAGAGAGACAAAAAAAGAAAATTCGTCGTGGGTTCCTCCTACAGTCTAACTGCTTTTCGTTTTCGTACAGTGACTAAAGTGACCGTTTGACTTCCCCCCGACAAATAATTTGTGCTTGTATCCGTGTAAATACATATACAATATACAATATACACAAAACAGAAAGAACCAAATGCCAAACACCAAACACAATACAAAATACAATACAATACATATTAAAGAGAGCAGAACTTTTGTGTGTTGTAAGCTTTATTTATTTTTTTCCTGAGCTGGCGGAAGTGTTGAATTAAAATTTAGTCAATACACACTCACTGCCTCTCTTTCTTTCTCTCTTCAAATTTCAAACTTCAAACTGCGACAACGACTGCTTCAAACTTGAAATTGTAATAGTAAAAACTGTAATAGTTAATAGTCCCACCAACGTAAAATGTTAAATGTTAGAGAGGGAAAAAAGGGAGCTAAATGGTAAATGGTAAATGGTAAATGTGTGTAACAAAAAAAAACGAAACCCATGAATAAATAAATATACATAAATAATCCTTCTGACTGTGATATTTGCTATTTGCTCTGTGCCATTTGCTACATTTGCCAATGCACAAGATACAAAACAGAAAACACACAAGATACTTATAACTTGTAACTTATAAGGATGGGTTAAACAATTGTAAATGTAATAATGTGTAATGTTTATGTAGTCTACATGTGTGTTTGTTTGTATTTGGGATGTAATACTAATGTGTAATGTATGATGAGCCACCTGGGGCGGTGTAAACAACAGTCAACATGGTCCGTTCTCCATTCTCCGTTGTCGTTGTCCTTCTCTCTCTTCTCTCTCTTCTCTCTCTCTCGTAATTCGTAATCATGAGCAAAAGTAAAAGATAAACATTGCAAATGTTTTTGTCACTCTCAAAAAGCTCAAAAGTCGAAACTCGAAACTCAAAACTCAAAAGCTTCAGTTTTGGAATAGGGTGAGCATTGAGCATACATAGAAATTACATTTTGGTATCACTTGGTTTGGTTTGGTTTGGTTTGGCTTTTAGTGTAATCTCAATCTCCCTGGGTTGCTCACTATTAGTCTTTGCATAGATTTTACGCTTTTATCAATCTTCAAAATGTACAATGTACATGCTACATTAGTATTATTATTATTATACTTTTTATAACGTGGACACATTTACTGTAAAATCCTCTTGTAGGGATGATGGATAATGGATATACATATTATTTGCATAAAAAGAGATAAAAAAATATATGCACCAGTAACCAGTACACAAAACAAGAGTGGAAAAAAAGGACAACTGATAGGAGATAGAGAAACTTGAATGAAAATTTTATAAAATTTTTTATCTTTTGTCCAAAAGTTGTTTTTGCTGTTGATGTTGATGGTGATGTTGTTTAGTTGTTGTCATATTCGTTGTCGTTGTCATTGTCATTTTGTGATTTGGATAATGGAAAAGTATAATATGGACTTTGTGGACGATGTGGACTGTGGACTATGATCTGTGGAGGAAATATGTATAATGTATAATTTGCAGGACAGGCTTGAGGATTCGAGATTGAAGATTCGAGATTCAAGACTGAGGATTGAGGATTGAGAATTGAGGAGCATCATAAACATAAAAAAGAAGAAGCAACAGAGTTGTAGAGTAAGGTTCTTTAAAACTGTGTACAATGTACAATACACAATGTACAGTGCACATGAAAATTTATTTCAAATTTATCAAGCCTTACCATTTAAAGGTAACTGCAATGATGTGCTTCTCCCTCTCTCTCTGCCTGTCAACCATTATTATATTTTCCCTTGTAATAAAGTACAATAATAATACAGAATGATACTAAATACTAAATGCTAAGAGCAAATAGATTTTCTCCTCAAATTTTTATCCTATATTATATTCAATCTGTGGAATAAAGCCAAAGCCAACGCACACACACAAACACACACTTTCCACGTTACACATGAACATGTGATACTTGATACTTTTATGCTGTATGGCTCATCATCAGCATCAAAACATCAACAACAGCAACAACAACAGCAGCATCCTCATCATCATCAGTAAAAGGAGAATTGAGAAAGACACGCAATGTAACAAGGAACAACACCAACTTTTTGATTTTGATTCTTGATTCTTCATGCTTTTCCATTTCAAATGAATGTTTGGAGCTTTGAATTTACAAGAAGAGAAGAAAAGAGAGGGCAGGATATAACAATAATAATAATATATAATATAATAATGAAGTATAAATGAGAACCAAAAAAAAGTTCCTTTTCTATTTTATTTTATTTCATTTTCTCTACATTCTACATTCTACATATCACTCATTCAGTGACTACATGTCTCAAATCGAAATCGTCTATCTATCCATCCGTGCTCATCATCATCATCATCATTGGCGTCATTACCATCATTGTCGTAGAGATATGTATTAGTTCCAATTTCCAATACAAAATACAACAAGTAGGTTGAATAAATAGTAAATAGTAAATAGAGATGAGCTTCAGCGGGCTTCCTGTAAGTAATAAATCCATTTCAATCCAATCCAACCACAGAACAGAACACAGGTAGAGAGAGAGAGAGAGAGAGTGAGTATACATATCAAATATCAAATGGCATTCCAAATGTGTAAAGTGTAAAGTGTATTCATTATACATGCACAATGTGCAACAGCAACTGTAGACAGTAGAAAGATGAGTATCATAATATAATGTCTAATGTGTAATAATAATGAAAAGGAAAATGAAAAGTTTGTGCAATATGGTGAAACCTTTTGCCATTTACTAGTTTATTCATTCATTTTATTGATTCATTAGTTTCAATCTTGAGTCTTGAGTCTATGCTCAAATAGAGAGAAATATTATATTATATTATGGAATTTATTGTAGAAACCAATGGAAAAGCATAAAAGCTCAAAAGCTCAAATGCCAAAGGTAAATTACAAATTACAAATGAGAACAACAAAGAACGAAAAGGACGCTTTTCCTCCATTTGGTTTTTTTCTTTGCTCAAAGCTCACAACTCACAGACATCATCAAAGTCCAAAGCAAAGTCTTCTTCTTCCTTTCTCTCGTCTCTCGTCATGATGATCATGATGATCCTCATCATAATCATTTCATTAAATACGCAGTACTCACGCAATTTATTTTCAATCACCTCATGCTAATTGCTTTACACAATGAACCTCTCATGTCTAATCGTTTTTCTAATAATATAAAGTACGTGTGCCTAATAAACGATTATACTTGTGACTTGTAACGTGTATTGATATTCGTATTCGTATTGGTGTTGGTGCTGCCTTCCGGACTAGACGTTTAGAAAGAGCGTAGTATTTAGTACATAGTATTTACTATCTACATTAAAACTGCACTCGTGTATGTATCTTGTATGTTGAATGTAGTACACTGACAGAGAATTTCATCTGTACATCATCATCATAAAATATACCATTCGACATTCGATATGGATTATTGCAGTTTGTAATTTACGAGGGAGTGCTTTATGCTCATGCTGATGGACTGATGGATCGAAAGATCGAAGGAATAGATGGATGGATGGATGAGTAGGTTTTTTTTTGCCTAGATAACTGTGTTTGCATTTAGCTTTTCAAGACATTTCAATCAACCTGACAATATTATGATTTTACAGTGATGGCTTTAAAAACTTTTCAATTTATCACAGATGAGGAAAAAATTGTAGAGAGAGTACAGAGTACAGACTACAGACTTCACATTTCAAATGTACTAGATGATCATCATCGTTATTAATATTTATTATTAATAAAAAAAAGATTGATAGACAAGTACAAAAGTGTGTGTGTGTTTGGTGTTTGTATGATGTCTTTTGATTTTCCTGTGGACTGTGGACTGTTGACTGTTGACCATTGGCTTCGTACGGGAACGTGTCTGAAAAAAAATGCTGAAGACTGAAGATTGAAGATGCGTTTGCATTTGTCTTAATACTTAATTCATAATTCATAATACGCAAGACGCAAGATGTAACGTTATGTCTGCCTTCAATAAAATCTATAGTTTAAAGTCTAGAGTGTGTTGCGTACAAATATGATTGAGCATGTTATAGAAATATTATGATTGCCAAAAAATTTTATTTGAAAATTTTAATGAAGTACAGAGTACAGAGTAGGTTTGGTTGGAGTTGAGTTGAGTTAGTTTTTGTTTGTCTTCTTCTTGTTCTTGTTCTTGTTGTTTGTTGTTCCTCTTGCATGTCATCTTACATTTTACATCTTACATTTTGTGTGTTGTTGTTTATCCCGTTCTTTATACATTTCATAAGATTTTAATCTTTATTATCTTGTGGTGGTTTGCGATGGTATGGTTTGGTTTGGTTTGGTATTTGGTATAGTAACAAGTGAAATGCGCTGCGCGAATGACCGGAGGGCTAAAAGTTTGCCTTATGCTCCTGAGCATACACGACTTGCATGAATAGTATAATCTAACACTCGAGATCTTTTTGGTCACAGTGTGACGACCTAAATGCTTTTTTGGCAATTAAAACACGCTACCGTAGGTCTGGACAAAAGTAGAATCTGCCGTATCTATTAGAATTCAATAACGAGACGAATCTCCAGCATTTGGGCACGAATCTTTTGGACACTCGACATTTGGACACATGACAATTGGCCACTTTAACAATTGGACACAACAACATTTGGACACTTGACAATTGACCACTCTGACAATTGGGCACACAGCATTTGACCACAATTTCCAAATACTATGCGTTCCTTCTACAGTACTTGTAAAACCCAAAAAATCGAAAAAAATTAAACATTTTGACAAATTAAACCTTATTAGCTGCGGCGGATTCTCTTTCCTATGGCTTCGCCGCGGAAAATCTATTTCCGTGACTTTTCCGTCCTAACCTTACCTTATATAATGTCACTCCACCGCATTAATTTTACCAAAATTAAAAATCAAAGTTTTCAAAAAAGTTTTAACAATTTCGATAATTTAAACCTAATTTCTTATGTGCGGCCGATTCTCGTTTATATGGCTTCGCCGTGGAACTTCTATTTTCGAGATTTCAACCTAACCTAACCTAAAATAATGTCACTCCACCTTGAAAATTTAACCCAAATGCAAAAGTTTTTGAAAACATTTGACGTTTTTTGGATTTTGAACCTAACCCTTATAAACCTTTGCCCGGATGTTAGGTAACGTAACCTAAACAAAGAAAACTTAAGATTTGGAAAGTGTCGTCAAATGATGTGTGCCCAATTGACAGAGTGGTCAATTGTCAAGTGTCCAAATGTTACTGTGTCCAATTGTTAAAGTGGCCAATTTTCATGTGTCCAAATGTCGAGTGTCCAAAAGATTCGTGCCCAAATGCTAGATAACCTAACGAGACAGCATGTAAATACAATCTTCGATCGCTAATGTCGCGCTGCCAAAGTCACAAGCTCACAGATTCTCAAAATCTACCACTCGAGATTTATTTTGTCGCACTTTAACGGCCTAAATGCTTTTGGGGCAATTAAAAAAGGCTACTGTGAGTCTGGACAAAAGAGAGTCTGCCGTATCTATGAGAATTTGATAACGAGACAGCATGTAACAGTAATCTGAGCTCGCTTCGCTCGCGCGGCCGAAATCACAAGTTCGTAGATTCTCGAAATCTACCACTCAAGAGATCTATTTTGTAACAATGTAACGGCCTAAATGCTTCGGAGCAATTAAAACACGCTACTGTGAGTCTGGACGAAAGTAGAATTTGCCGGATCTAGCAGAATTTAATAACGAGACAGCATGTTACAAAAATCTGTGCTCACTTCGGTCGAGCTGCCATAGTCATAAGCTCAAAGAATCTGAAAGTGGGCAATTAATAGGGCGTTTTGCTGGTTTCGGCGTTTTGAAGGAGCAACTTCGGCGTCAGCCTCCGTTTGACGTCGCTCCGACAGCATACCTTCGTCGCCACCTCAAAAAGCCTCCACCAACTTCCGCTGCGCCTTGCGGCGCAGCTTCAGCGGTTCCGGCTTCTTTCGGTAGCGACTTCGGTTACTGTCGTCGCTCCCCTAAACGTCGGCTTCACACCGTCGTCGCCCCTTCAAAACACCTACACCAGCTCCCATCCCCCGCAACGTCCCTAACCATGCGGGAAATGGCTTAAAACCAAAGGAACCGCATTTGAGCTGCGGACTATTGCAACAAAATTAGCCATCTGTAGAAAAGTCCTTAAAGAGAAGAATCTGCACTAAACACTCGGGCCTGCGACTGGAAGTGTGTCACGGTCCGCATTTTGTACGGCTTCGCGTCAGATTTTCACCGTTTGCATTTTTTATTTCCTAACCAAACTTTAAA
>JABASP010002391.1:0-20493 GCA_019776565.1 Sminthurinus signatus | reverse complement strand
CTAGCGCCACCTAGCGGGAAATTTTGAAACTACACATTTCACATTTGTCCGCTAGATGGCGCATGTATGCAGATTTATATTGGACAAGTTCCAAGAACTCGGTTGAAGTACATCGCAGTATTTCTATATGGAGGGACGGACACGGTACTTTTTGTAGTCAGCTTCGCTTCCGGAGCCTAAAGCATTTATGCTTTCAAGGCGATATAAAATCGTCACGAAGTGAGGATTTTTAACTTTATTTCTTTTTCCTTGCTTGAAGAAAAATGTAATAAGCCTCATATTTACAAAACATGAATTTCTCATAATCCAGCATCCAGCCCAAAACGGAGTAAGAACCAACTGAACCAAGCCAACCAAGCGAGGCTTATGCTTTTATGTATGTATTTATTTCTGTGATGAAACACGCATTGTTTGTTTCACTGGTATTCTGTACTCTGTACTCAAAATCTACCATCTACATCCTAAATTCTACATTCTGCATTCTACACGTGTAAAAAAAGAAGAAGGAATGTCTTCACCATATAAATCTCCTTGGCTGTGTGTTTCATAGTTGGAACGGAACGGAATGGAATGAGACTCCCTTTTCATATTCATCATTCATTTTTTTCATGTGTTCTCAGTGCTCAGTGCTCAGTCCTCAGCTTTTCATCTTTTTTCTCTACGCCGAGGCATTTTTGTGTTATGCTATAATATGCACGCTGTACATTGAGCAATTGCTCATAGTTTAACAATCCACATTTAAACTTGTCTTTGTACTTTAAAAAACCAAAAGTGTACGAATAGCACATACAAACGACTGTAAATGAAGGAGTAGAAATTATCTAAAGTACATAAGATGCACAATGTACAATGTACAATGTGCATCCACAATCTACATCTTTGTAGGTAATATCTAATATTGTGGAATTTAGATTTGTGTAGATGGATGAAAATGTGAGGTAGATATTTAGAATTTAGATGGATGTATTTTGTATGCTGAGTGTAAAAATTCCAAATTTTCTTTCCCTCTGTCTGCCTGTCTATCTTGTCTTGTCTGCTGTTCTATCCACAATCCACAATGTACAATCTACAGCCTCCTCCAATCCTCCAAATTACAGTTACAGTTATAGGAGGAAGCTCGACTTTAGTTTGACATGAAAGAATTAGAATAGTTGGAATAGTACAAATATCCGTAGGTATACGCAATATGCATACAGTACACAGTGCATTTTGTACATTATGTAACTCCAGTTTCAATTTCAGTGTCGTCAGACGCTGCTCAATGCATGTACTTACACAACTTGACTCTATTTTTTCTTTTTTCTTTCCCCCATTCATCGTCGTTTCGTTTTATGTGAGTGCAGTACAGGAGGAGAAAGAAGAGTGGATGCATTCAATATACATAAATACTTGGATGCATACTGCAATACAGCATACAGCATACGTGCATTGAAATGGAATGGATTGCAGAGTGCGTGTCATCATTAAAAACAAAAGGGCTTCTTCCTTTCCTCTTTCTTCCTCCTGTCTCTTCACTACCTTTTTCTACTAATTCCAATCTACTCCACTCTGCTCTCTACTCCTCAACTCAACTTCATTTCATGTAACTTGCCTTCGTGTGTATTACGTATTTACTATCTACGCATTTTGGGCTGGAGCCCGGAGACAGTGCTCATTTAAATGTACATATGCACATAGCTAAATAGTTCTGTGTGAGGGATGCTTGTCAAAAACCCAAGTCCATAATTGAACACGACCAATATGCACAATGCAAAATGCACAGTACCCTCTTAACATATTGCCTGTAAAATTCTCCCCTTGCACCACAAAACAAAACAGAACAACGCTCAAAATCTTACGTAACTTGAGCATTAGTTTTTTTTTAAATTAGAAAACAGTTTTTAAAATTTCAAAGTTGCACAATGAAAAATTTGTGATTTTTTTACTGTGTTAGAAAAAAATAGGTAGTTAAATAAACTACTATAGCATTTAGTAAAGGAGAGAATTAAATATCGTACATGCGTATTTAGATTTAGTATTTAGTATTTAGCACTCAAGTCGCAACTCTTAAGCTGAAGACTCTAGACTCTAGACTTGAGACATGAAAGGGATTTACTCATGGAATAACAATTTAATATCAAGTGGTGGGTGTTGAAAGCTTCACAACACACAGACAAACAGACAGACAAAAACAACTAAAAGAAGGGGATGATGTCAAAAACAATTATTGTTTGGTAGGGGATGAGCTTCAAACTAACTTCAAATGCCTTCCTTTTTCTCCCTTCCACTTATTTCAAAACTTTTCTCTCCACTCTGTTTTTCTTTTCTCTTATAGTGTACTTTTCTTTTTTCTCGGATTTCACATGTAAGGCTTCCTTCCTTCTCCTCACATGTTGTTTTTTCTTCTTGCACATGTAAGAGTTTCATCCTTGTTAAGCGATTTAAAGAGGAAATTGTGATCCTTTGTATTGTATAGTGTATAGTAGTTTTCACTGTTCTTATTATTACTTCCAGATTTCTGAATTTTCTACGCAGATTATCTATGCATTTTACATTATGACGTTTAGTTGTGTGATAACACAAAAATATAAAAGTGAATGAAAAACCTTTGTAACTATGCACAGAATTTTTTAACATAAAAGCATAACCCCAAAAGAAAAAAAAACATTAGTTTGAATTTTGAGTTGCTGGAATTTGAAACTATTCTAACTTGGAAATTCAATTCATTTATCAGATTAAATTTAAAACTCCTGTACCTTCTTTTTTGTTTTGCGGTTTGAGTTTTATATTTCATACACATTTCTTAGATACATCATAAACAAGAACAAAAGACAAAGCACGAGTAACGACAAATGGCAGACGGACTGGAAATAATTGAATTGACCACATAATAATCATCATCATTACCTCAACAAGAAAAATAGACCAAGGAATAAAAAGAGAGGAAGTCTGCTCTGGTCTGGCTTTTCCTTTGTCTTATTAGAAAAGGAATCAAGTGTGTAACAAGGCGAAGCAGAACCAAATGAAATTGCTGGACAATTTATGTTAATCGAGGAGTTGAGGAGAAGGAAGAATTGAAATGATTGAGTTGACGTGACATGATTGTCCATGGCCCGGTATTTTATGCAGTCTAGCGTCTAGAGTCTAGTAAAAATTTCTAACTGTGCCATGACTGAAAAAAGGAGGAAGGAAATGTGTAATATGTAGTTAGTGGCCTTCCTTTGCATACCTTGATTTCCAAACTCTAGTGCCTTCTTTTCATTCAAATGGAAAAATACTTGGAGAAAAGGAGAAGGGAAGATGACGGAAAGAAAAATGAAGGTATATCCTGCTCAGTCCTCGCTTCGTCTTGAATTTATTTGAATCGGGCAGAAAATAGCCAGAGGCTGGTACAATATTACTATTTTTTCCTTTGTCCCTTCTGACTTGACATGACATGCTACATGCTGCAGATACGATGCAATATAAAATACATAATATATATACACATAAAATTTCCACGTTCTAAAAGCGGTAATAATAATCATCATAATGTGATATTCTGTACTCTGTATTTTATTTCTATGCTGTGTTGGTGAATGTGCGTAGTTGTACAACGCACAACTCCTTGTGATTTTGACTGCATAAAGAAGAGAGAATAAAGAAGTTTGAATGCATTCAGCTTTCAGCAATCCCATTAGATAATCACATGTCTTTGAGGAGCATGTACAAAGGGACAAGATTTTGTATTTATAGATTCAAACAGAACAGAACAGAATATAAAAGAGAACTTCAACAACAGAATCAGAACCAAAAGCATTAGGACTTTGACGAAACTGTAACTGTAACAATACTTGTATTTTGTATACATACAAGGTTTATTCCTATTGATGATTCCATTTCTTTTGTATGTAAAAGAGGACAAAGGATTTCCTCTTGAACTCATGTACATAATATATTATGTATTATGCATGTGAATTTCCATTTCCATTACTATTTCCAACCCCCGATTTTAAATCCCTTTTCCTTCTTATTCCTGATTCTTGATTCCTGAAGTTTGATTTTGAAGTTTTTATTCTGTATTCTGCGCTCTTTATTCTCTACTCTTTTTGTTGACTGGGTACTTTTCCCTCTACTACATTTTGAAAGGAGGCAGAAAAACTGATACAGTATCATTGAAAATCATCTTACCTATATATTTTTTTGCTTTGCTTTCCCTGTTTGATTTCAAAGGAAAGGTATAATGAATAAGAATGAATGAAATAAGAATAAAAAATCCGAGGCAATCTTGTCCTTGTCCTTGTCAATCATCAATTGTCAATCGCCCATTGTCAACGTATTTGTAGATATTCACAATTTACATGTACAATAAAATAGTAAATAGAAAGGACTTTTTTGCAACTCATGTTTATTATAAACTTTTTCCAACAGAGTAAATAAAGTTGACATGGAATTTTCATGGACATTAATCATAAATCATGAACCACGAATCATGAACTTTATACTTTTTATACTTTATCAGTAAGTGAATGAACATTTTCTATTTGAAGGAAAGTCAGAAGCCATAAGCTTTCAATTATTAGGAGAAAACGAGGATCAAAAGCACATGTGGTCAAAATACAGATGTTATATATTTTTTGCTCTACATATATTAAAGATTATTATTATGTAATGTGTAATGCTAACAACTCCAAGAAAAGTACTATTTCTGAACCACAGAACACAGTTGTGGGCCTTGTCATTTCATACTCTTCAGTTTACAATCTGTAAAAAGTCTACTTAATATACAAGGGTTTTTCCACCGAGTAAATTTCAGAACTCAAGTGACTTGTGATTTGTGAGTGGTGAGTTATTGACTCTGAGAATTTCATGCCATGATTTCAATATCCGGAGCCAAAGCGATTCTTTGTACGAAATCGGGATGAAAAACCTTGTGGTTTGTGGTAGCATATGTAATCGAAATATCCAATCTGCAATCTTCTTCATTCGCTATTCGTTATTCATATCTCTGCATTTCTTGTAAAGTCATGTGTATAAAGTATAAAATATAACATATAAAGTATAGGTATTTTAGCATGTTTCCTTTTCGGAAAGGAGCGGAAATCCCGTCAAAAATTTGTTTATTTGAAACTTGAGACTTGCAACTTTTTCTACTGTCAAAAGTCAAAACTTTGAGATACATCTAAACTAAAAATTATTGATTATTTCAAAAAATTTATCTCATTTACCATGTAAATTATACATAAAATTCAAAATTTTCAAAGGAATTTTGGAGCTTGTGATATCTCTTCAAAACGCTCCAAACTCAAAGTCATCAACGAGTGCCTTCTCACTAAATGGAGAAAACACACTAGATTTTTTTGTCTGACAAATGATTTCAGACTTTTCTTCGGATTTCTCTTTTACTCGCCAGTACTTTTATCTTTTAGCAGATATTAAGTAGCTACCAAAAATACAATATGATCAAAAGTCATAAGAATCTGCTATGACTTGAATCTTGCATCATATTTTTAACCTCTCATTCTCTCTCTCTGCTATCAAATGTTGATCAAGAAAAGCTCAAAGTCTTTATGTTGATGTGTATGTATTTATTTATTTCTTTTTGTCAGTAGTTGATATTTGAGAGTTTACAAAATTGGAATCTGCTCCACTGGTCAAAAGTTTTTTCCTATTTTATTACTCATGCATACATATTTAAACATCAACAACAGAAAAAAATGAAAACAGAAATCAAAAAGAGGGAAATAAACTAAGAATATTGAAAAAGCCTCTTTCTTCATTTGCAATTGCTTATGCATGACCTTTGAAGATGCATAATGCATACATATTATTTGTTGGTTGTTGGTTGTTGTTGGCATAGAGTTTAGGGAGAAAATGAAGCGTTGAAAATGTAGAAAGAAGAAAGATTTCTCCTCCTGTTTTCTGTTTTCACTCACCACTCACCCGAAATTGGCCACGAAAAAAATACTCCATATATTTATGGGACTGTGAATGTGAATTGTGAATGGGATTTTGGCTTCTATATTCTATATTCTAAATTCTAGATTCTAGATACATAAATACTTTTTCTCTTCATCTTTTTCATGTGGTAAACAGGAGAGAAAATTGGAATAAAAGGAAAGAAAAAATACATAGAAATACAATTTTTCTCATTCTGATTCTGAGGCCGAGCATATTACGCATAAAACAGAGCGTATTATGTGTAGTGTATTTGTCTGTGTGTACTTTGGTTCCTGTGTGTGGTGTGTAGTGTGTTGTGTGGGCGATGAGGAAAAGGAGAGGAAAAGGTTAAAGTGAAATTCATGCATTGAATATGAGGCTCTTGCAATATTTCGATTTGGAGTCAGAGTTGAAGTTGGACCAGTGCTCTTTTGGATTTGGATTTTCTCTCTTTCTCTTATTTTCTTTTTCAGTACTGTGTAGAGAAGAGTGTATGAGGCACTTTTGAATTTTCTCTCTTGTATTATACAAACATGCACAATGCACAATGTACAATCTACAGTTTACAGTCTAGAGTCTATGGTGCATTCTGCCCAACTGAACTATAAAGTCAAATAAAAATGAGAGAAAATAAATATGTACAAATAAAGAACCAGAGTTCAGTGTTGTCTATTTATAGGCGTAGATGTACAATGTAAAATGTACACGGTACAAAATATGTGAAAGTGTGTGAGTGTGGACGTGAAGTCAACCGAAATGAACTTTTTATTTGTTTTTCTCCCTCTACTATTTTCTCTTTTCCTTGGTTTTATCGTATTGTAGTTACTGCCTCTTGTCCTCACTCTCTTTTTGGCTTTCGCTCTTCCTTTGTTTCTATCTATTTTTACATATGCACATTTGTACATTTGTACATATTTTGTGACTCACACAGGAAGTTTCCAGAAACCTGGGACAGAGACGAGAGTCTTTTTTTTGCATCAAATGTCTACGGCTACGACTAGAATCTACAATCCAAAATTCATGCAAAATGTAATAATTTTTTCCGGATTTCCCCATTTTAACTCACAGAGAAAATTTAATATGCTCCTCCGCTTTCACTGTTCACTGTAAAGATATATAAAATATAAAGACATGGAAATGTTAAGCATGCCTACTTAAATATATAAAAGTACGAAAAATAAATGTACATATATTAAAATGGGTTCAAATGTCAAATGTCGGAAAAAATGGCTTTTAAACAAGCAAACCTACACAAAAGAAAGGAAAACTACGACTGTACAATTCGTATCATCCGAATTTCGAGTCTCTATTTTGTTTAAAAAAAAGAAAGAAGAAATGAATACTAAAACAAAAAGCCGAACATTCAAAAGCATTCAAAATTCTAAATCTACAATAAACAATAAACCAGGCCATCAAAAATCAAAAACGTCTCATATTTTAAAAATTCACTTCAATGTTTCGCATTTCACATCTCCGCTTGCAAATCCCTCAACAGAGTCCCGAAATATTTATTAAATTATCCATCTATAAAATATAATGATTCACAGAGAAAAGCAGCAAAAATTTACACAAAAAAAAGAGTCCCGTGACGCTGTGATGCTGTAAAAAGGAGTGTGATGGAGAAGAAAATACGAGACAGAATAATGGATAAAATGGATAACGGATATGAATAAAGAGAAGCCAAGCAAAGTAAAATAAAGCAAAGTGAGAATGAATTATGCATTAACTACATGCATACACAGTATTTTAGGTTTGTATATATAAAAGGAGGAAACAATAACAAAGAAAGGATTTAAATGGAATCTTCTACTCTGGTGAAAATGAAAAGAGAGAGTGAATTGAATTGTCTGAATTCTTAAATCAGCGACAGAGAAAGAGACAGCAACATAAAGGAAAGACAAAAACAAAGAAATAAAAGAGACTGGATAATATTTATGCACGTGGATAAGAAAAACAGAGTAGAATGGAATAGAATAGAATGTAAAGCTAAATAAGTAAGTAAGCATGGGAAAAGCTCCACTTTTATATTTTCTCACTCACCCGGAAAGGACTGAAAAGAGAAATTTGCAAAAAAAAAGAAGAAAGATGGATAAAGAAAAGAAAAGATTTTCACCTGAATTCAAAATCTAGAGTGTGGAGTGTGGAGTACGTACAATATAAAATATAGTAGCAGAGTGTAATATTGTACATGTATTATACGAGTATTACACTGCCAGTTTTCCAGCTTTTGTAGTTTCCGTCACCGTCACCGTCACCGTCAACTCTCAGTACTCTTGTTCAGTCTCTTCTTTCCTCTTTTCATCCCATTTTCTTGCTCCTTGCTCATAAAGAACCAGAAAAACCAGGTAGTCTCATTCTCATTCTCAGTTCCCAGTCCGCAGTTCTCAGCCACGTTCTCATGTAATATGCATTTTATTATAAAATGGTTAAACCTAGAGCCTGGAATGTAAACGAAAGGGGAGAAGAAGAATGAAAAGCAGCTTCCTTCCACTCACAATGTATGTGTGTGTGTGTGTGTGTGATACTGTGACTACAAACTTGAGACTTGAGACTTGAAACTTGAAACTTGATTCTACTGACTACTGACAGCTTTACAGTTAACAGAGCACAAAAGACAAGGTATAAAAACGGAATATAATATAATATGTAATTTTATTATGTGTTGGAAGTTGGAATAATATGCCGTGATATATCTAGGAAATGTATGAACTTTGTTCCGTCTCTTTCTCTCTCTTTCTCTTTCTCCCATTCTTTCCGTCGTGTACTACATCAACTATTCTGTATTCTGGCTACTGGATTTCTATCTAATGTAACTTTACAAATTCACCAAAATGAACTTTGAAACTAAGATGGAAAGGACGCGGAAATGGGGAAAGAATAGAACTAGAACTAGAGAGAGAGAGAAAAGAAAGAAAGAAATGGTGACGAGGATTTCCTGTGTACGAGATTTATGTATGTATATAACATAATACAATGTGTTACATGAGACATGAGACGGAGGAAGAAAGAGTTTTGTGACAGTCCCCAGTTTGTGCAAACTGTAACAGATGCAGATTCACTCGGATACCGACAAGTAAACTCCATTTACTTTCCCTTTCACTTTTAGTTAGTTTTGCAAAATTCAAAGTATTAATGAGATTCTCATGCTCCATATTATGCCACGGTGAATACTGTACAAAAGGCTGTAAAGTAGACTTTCGCCTGTCTAAAATCTAGAGTCTAGAATCTACAATCTAGAATTTAGATTCAAGCTAAAGCAAAAGTAACAAAAAGCCCTGTAAAGAGTAGAGTTTGCTCATATGTATGATTATGCATTGAAAATAAATGTACCGTCAATGTGATTAGGCAGACTTACTTTCTACTTTCATTTTAACTCCATCTTGAAATCCTGGAAAATAATGGAAAATAATAAATTCCAAAAAGTCAAACTCAATGGAAAACAAAACAGAGATTGAATTATCAATTTTACAATCCGTGTCAAAAATACCCTAGGAAATTCTATTCCATGTGCTATGCGCTATCTTATAGAAAGCACCAAGTACTAAACGCATGTATAAATTCCTACGAAATACTCAGTACTCAATACTTTTATGAAAATTGAATGCTACTGCAAGGTTACTTTTTTAAACTCATTGTTGCAGAGCCACAATTAATAATAAATAATTATTTTCTTCACTATGCAGTGTAAACCCCAGGATTTGAGTAAAATCCCCATACCAATTTTCATAAGTCAAGAAGATATTTTCCATCTATCTGTCTCTGCCCGAGCATTGAGCATGGAGCATTGAGAATAGAGAATAGGGAATTGAGGGTTGAGCATGTAATAAATGTAGTTGTTGAGTTAATCCTTGGATTCCGCCACCCGAGAAAGATTTAGGAAAGAGGGAGAAAGAAACAGAGGAGATGGTTTGAATTAGACAAGGCCAGAGAACAAAAATAGACAAAAAACAGTTCAAGAGCACACTGAAGGCATAAAGGAAGACAAAGTTGAGTTTTCCCTCTTCTTCTTGCACTCCTGTGTCAAATATACCTAAAACTGTATGTGGATGTGGATCTGGATATAAATATATTATTCAGCACTCCCTGTGTACTGTGTACACTGTACAGTGTACACGCATACTATGAACAAGAGTATTAGAAATTTCTACCTCGTCTATTTTGAGCATTGAGGATTTCACCACGAAAACTGCTAATTTCTCCTACGTGTACTACGTATTATTGTACTTAGTACTTACACATTTGAAGTTTTCCAAGAAGAGAAAGACGGACAAAAAAATAGGATAGACGATAGACATGAGGTAATTTACACGAACAAGTTTACCACGCCAATGATACAAAATACAAAATAACATCACATAACGTGGCATCCTCTCGTGTATCTTTGGAGTTTGGAGCCGTCAAAGTATCTGGATATTTTTTCGTTTCTGCAAGTATAAAGAAATTCCATCGGTTCTTGTACTGCCATAAACGACGAGTTTACTCAGTATTCTATGATATTGCAATATGTACTGTAGAATATAGAAGATGCACGTATTTAGAAAAGGGTGAAGCTAAACCAAGCCTCGTAATAAAGAGGAAAGAGTAAATACAAAAGTAGGAATGCGTGTGTAAGCTAGATACATATGTGTTAGTTATGTGTAGGAGAATCCTCGGAAGCCTAATTTACGACGTTTTATGAGACAAGGAGAAGATCTCAAGTGCTCTCGATTACTTTACACCAAAGACTTATTATAGACAAAATCCCAAATGACTAGAGACTAGAGACTACAGCTTCCGTATGTAGTATGTAGAATGTGCAATGTGCACTGCACACTCATACTTTCGATCTCCATAACATACACTCATAACTGGCTCATCTCGCCTCTAGACTCCTGAATCTAGACTCTCGACCCGACAAAATTTATGAATCCTTCAACATTTCTCTCTGAGACACTCACACAGATATTATTTAGACATGCCTCGTTGTAGTTTTGGAAGTTGTTGGGTTGTTGGTTTTACAGTGTTTTTACTTTCTTCAGCGTCATTTGAAATTTAATACAGACAAAGTTTCTCATTTCTCCTGCTTTTGCTCAAGATGAAGCTTTTCGATTTTTGATGCACACGTATGCATCGAGCTTTGAGCAGTAAGTGTGACGTAAAGGGAGCATGTAAAAAGTAAACAAACCACAGGCACCCATGAATTAACTGCACATAAATTTATGTTTTGTGTCCAACTCCAGTTTCCCTGCCACCTTTTATTAGTGAAGGGAAATCATACATCAGGCTTATAAAATACCTTGTGGGTTATAAATAGTAAAAAGTAAAAAGCCAAGGAAACGTATTTAAAGGTACCTAAGAAAAATCTAATCATAGTTATGAGAATTATTATTAATTTTCAATGATACTCTCTATTTTTGACGGTGGTTAGATTTTTTAGTTTTAAAATGAGAGAACTCAACATTCTAAAACAATTAATTCATCTTTGATCTTCTTGAACAGGAATTTGAGGATTAAGAAAAGTAAAACAAAAGAATAATATGAAAAGTGCAATTTTCTGATAAAAATCTAGTACAGAAAATACTATGATAAAAATTCTTCTTTGAGTTTTGATTTTTTTTATTAGATATTATCAGCTTTGATTTGTTTTGCGATTTTTTTTTCATTTTCCTTTTTTCTTCTGTCAGCAAGAGCATTTGGCAAGAAAATTGCAAAAATGTTCATTTTGCACACACGAGCAAAGAGGATCTCACGTCAGCTGTTCCTTTTCTTCCCTCCTTTTTATTTCTTTTCTGTACTGACACTGAAAACTAGAGCAGAGGCTGGAATGTTCACTGACTTTGAAATGGAAGAGGAGCAGGGAAATATTTCTTGATATTGACAGGTTGAATGAGTTTTGAAAGTGATATGAAATAGTATACACGTCTAGATTCTAGATTCTGGATTCTAAATTCTAGGTTCTAGATTCTAGATTCTAGATAAATAAATTCTTGTGCGCCTCCTTTCACTTGGATTTTGATGAAAATGGAAGTACAGAGAAAAGAGAAGATAAAAGAAGAGGAAAACTTTAAAAAGTTACAAAGTTAATAAGATTTATGTATTGTTCAAACATATAGAAAAGCTATTTAAAGTATTAGTACAAGTATCAGTATACAAACTGGGGACATGAAACATGAGACGAAGAAGAAGATTCACATTGTGTTTTTTATATCCTTTTAAAATGAAACATCGTTTTGATATCCATCCCTTTTTTCTCCATGCTGCCTACTGCCTAATGTCTATAGAAGTACTTGGGAAATAGGAAATGTGAGATACAAAGACATTTGAAAATATTACATATTAGTTGAACAAGGATAAAAGAAGGTGACAAATAGTTAATGGGTAAAAGTAGGAGGATTTCAATACCCCAGAGAATACTGTCTTATAGATTATATGATTTCCACATGTAGTTTTTTGGAAGGGAACCCATTACATATTACATCTATACTTGATACTCTATACTCTACACTCTACACTCTACACACCACATGGAATACAGACAATATACAACTAATAAAATTGGATGGAGCGGCTCTCTTTTCTAACGGATTAGTAAAGTGAAAAGTTTCAAAGTTGTTTTTCATGTTGCACTCGTTTGCTCCTGCTCCTCTTGAACATTGAACATGATATTTATGTAGTAGATGTATAATGCTAAGAGTAAAGACAGATAGATTTCTACGATGTTTCCGATCTGTTACTTCTCCAGTCTCCACTTTCCAGTTTCTTCCATTCTACAGTTTTTCTCAGACTATTCACTGTTCACTGTTCATCTTCTTCAGGAAAATCAAAAGGAGGGAAAGGGAGAAGACAGAGAAGCCTTTACACTGTGCAATACGTGCACTTGTTCTCGATTCTCGATTAGAAAGTGCATTGTGCCACCACTGAGCGTGTACAGTGTACAGTGTACTCTAGACACTCCATTGTTCAATAAAATACACGCGGGAATTGAAACTTGTTTACTCCTATACAAGATGTAAGATACAACGTATTGGAGTTGGGGTTTTCACTCTATCCTTTACTTTTATTGTAAAACTCAAACCTCCTTTGGGTTTCAACACGTTCATCTTTTCTTCTCCATTTTCCTCCTCATTTTCATTTGCTATCTCCTATTCTGTAGCTCCTTCTTCCATTTCGTCACTCATCTAAAATGAGTAGTACGGAAACTAAAATGACAGTAGAATTTTAAAAACCGTACGTGGCAGAGCATGCATAAAATGTACAATGTACAAAATGCAGTTTAATCATGGACTAGCTTTTGCCATCTTCCTTGTAAATTTGTACTTTATCTATGGTCTGTTTTAAAGCTAATCTACTTTCTACTTGCTTGATATCTGATAATGGATTTTCAATTTTATTAACACAATTATATGCATAATACCTCCTCATTAGTTTACACAGTAGCTCTTTTTTCAAGAAAAACCATGTGGATCATATAAAAAGGAAAAGTCTCCAGAGTATTTCAACTCTTTCTCTTTCATAATAATAAAGAGAAAGTTGTAAAAGAAAGCAAAAGAGAGAGAGAAAGAGAACGAGACGAAATCCCGAACAGCTTATGTGTTTAATCTCAAAATCTGGGATACAAATGATCCAGTCTAGCGTAAACTAATGTAACTTTTTGTCTGTGTGTGTGTGTCGGGTGTGTGTTTATCTGGGCGTACTGTGGGTCGATTTTTCGGTTCGCGTAAACAAATGATGAAAAAAGCGGAGAGAATAGTAAGAAAAAAAAAGAAAGTAAAGTTAAGCTGTGAGTTAAAAAAAGAAGAAGAGGAAGAGAAAGAGAAAAGGAGTGAGAGGATGAAAAAAAACTCAACTAAATCCGGTCCTTTTATTTCTTTCTCAAAATTTTCTCTCATGGTTTCAATTGTCCCGATTTCAACGGAGTTCTGAGCCTTTTCTTTTCGTTCTCTTTCTTTACTCCTTTCACTTGATTGTATTTCATTGTGACCGTCATTTATTTGATTGTATCCCAACCCCTATCGCAAAGACTGTGGCCGCAACAATCATTGTCATTGCCTCAAGTCTTGAGTTTCGAGTCTCGAGTTTAGATGAAGATTGTGGATTCGGTTCTGGATTTGGTTTCGGATTTAGATTTAGATTTTATTTTTCTTCCATTCCTTCTTTCTTTTTTCTCAAGTTTTATTTCGTCGTCCTACTTTCCGTCGTCCTTCTATGTACATTGTACAATGTAGATTGTCCATGAATTGAAACCATTGTCTTGTTTAAATTACTTTACTTATTTATACATGTGGCTAATACTTTCCCCTTTCAAATTGAAATTCCGATTGGAATTTCATTTCCTTTTCTCCATGTACAAAATACAAAATGTAAAGTATGCAGAATGTGTTTATGTGTGAATACAATCCATGTAAACTGTACACTGTTTAATGTTTAAACAGAGGAGTGTACATAAACTGAAATGTGCAGATAGAGATACGGATTTCAAACAGATTTACTTTAGACGATTTAATACTCTCTGGATTCTGGATTTAAGGGCTTCAAATCCGAATACATTTTTGAATTTCAAAACAAACAACCATTTATATTATTCAGTCGGAGAAAGTACTGTACTAGATACTAGAGACTGAAGTGTGGAGAAAGTATTCAGATAAAGGACGTCCCGTTGACTTGACTTGACTTGCCAATGTGAATTTTTCTATTGTTTTGTCTCATGTTGGTATACTTGAAGCTTGGAAGTTAACGCATTCGAGTTTTTAAAACGAATAAAAGATAAAGGATAAAAACAACAGTCTCCGATTCTCAAATGTAAATCCGGGCTCTTGAATTTCCCAATTTTCTATTCTACATTTACATGTCAAACTGCCGTCTCCCATAATATAAACAGCCATTGTTTTTCTATGCCACCCGAATTTGTAATTATTAACAATTTTTATGCAAATGAGTTCCACTCCGGCTCTGGCTCTGGCTCTGACTCTGGTTGTGGTTTTGGTTTTGACCACCCGTGGTTTTTGAACCTCTGTATAGAAAATTTACATGAATGAATGAATGAATGTTAATGCATACATAATTTCAATACGTATGCTGCATAAACGAGGAATTCCTGTATTAATTTCCTCCCGGTTCTCTGTCAGATGACTATGGTACGGGAAAATCCTTGGTAAAAGTAAATATACAATATGCAATATAGATCTAGGACAGTACAGGCCAATGATAATAATAATGACACGCTCCTGAGCAAACAAAATAAACAACCATCACCGTGAATGTTAGGCGACGGACGAGGAGTAAGGAAATGAAAATGAAAATGGAAATCTGAACGGAAACAGAGCGAACCCTTGGTAAATTTATCCTTGTCTTCTACGGGCACACTGCTTTGCCCTGTGATGTTAATGCTTCTTTCTCTTCGGTAGTGTACGATGTAGACTGTGAGCTGTAGACTGTACAGAATGAATGCTTCATTGTACATTGTACAGTGTACAGTGTACAGTGTACAGGGCAGATGGGTGCGTAATAAGGGAAATCAATTTGTTTGCCATGCCAAACTCGAGTTGATTTTCTTGTTCATCCCCAAACTTGTCCAGATAATTGAGACTCCCACTCCCCGTGCAACGTGAACCGTGTTGGTCATTGGTCATTCCATTGGTTTTCCTATATTATTATTCTGTATTTATACATTATACATTATACATACAAGTATACGTATTTGCGTGGTAAGAGCATCATCTGCTCCTGTATAATATAGCACACGTAACGATATTAAGTCTGTTTTGTGCATTAAATTCTCTGCATGGAATGATTGAGTACAAAGCTCAAAAAGATTTAGGCATGATACAGGAGTAGGAATAGAGGGGGAACTGAAGATGGAATGTTCAATGTTCATGCTCATGTTGATTTTCTCCTCGATATATTATGTCTATTGTGTATGTACAACGTACAATGTACCATGTAGAATTTAGATACATCTATAATTTATCTATACTATCTATCACTTATACATATGTATCTTTGATTGCTTTTGTTTTATAGGATTACTCATCATTGTTGGCGTGGCGGTGTATCCACTTGGGTGGGGGAACAAAGAAGTACAAGATGCTTGTGCAGACATGTCTGGACCGTATAAATTGGGTGAGTATTCAGTACATATTTTATGGTCAGAAAGCCGTTGATAATTTATTATTACTATTATTTAGTACTAATTAAGTAATTGATGAAATAAAATTAATAATAATAATTATTATTATTATAAATTGAATTAAAAAGTAAAAAAAAGAATATTATCCAGTTTCCAATGTCCAGTGAAAAGTTTAGTTTAAAAGGTACACATGTGTATCTATCTATGTGAAAGGTAAAAGAAAAGAAAGAAAAGAAAATGCTTTGTTTGGACAAGAAAGAGAAAAATCTGACTAGTCAGCATAGAAGATGAATGGTGAATGGAGAATGGAGAGAGAGTAAAAGAAAGGAATTGGGGATTTGACAAGGACAGGAGAAACAAGGGTTCTGTGTTAGTCCATCTTTCTCACACTCATTTTTCTTTCCTTTCTTTCCCATACTATTTTTTTTGGTCCTTTCCATTTTCTATTGACTTGACTTGCTTTGTTCAATGGATCCTTTCCCATTTCCTCTGTCCAACTAGAACTAGAACACTGAGAGAATTTTTCTAGTGTAGGTTGCCCTTTTTAGCCTCGACTTATTTCTATTTCTTTCCCTGACGTTGGCGCTGACTTTAACTCTGACTGTGACTTTTTGCTGTTGAAGGTCCTCGTTTTCGCTTTCGTTTTACTCCAGACTCTAGACTACAGACTCCAGAATGACATACCACTCGTCTTGGCGTTCATTCATTCATTTTGACTTTGGATTGGCTTGGCTCGACTTGGGGTTGGATCCGGTGTTCATGTCTACTCTCTTTTGGACTTTGTCTTGCCTCTGCTTACTTTTCCTTGGCCATTGCCATTGCCGTGACAGTGACAGCTAAAGTGGGGGTCGAACTGTCATCATCAATCTTGACTCTGCCCTTGTCTTTATCAAAAATTTCCTTTAAAATTTCTTTTTTTTCCACTTTCTCGTTCCCCCCTCCTTTTTTACAAAGAGACAAAAAAAGATCTACAAATACTCTTTTCTCGTTTTACTTTCTCCAATTTTTTATGTGTATCAAATATCAAATACCAAATACTTACTTTATGACTTGTGACTTGTGACACAAAAAAACCACTTAAAATCAAGAACAGAGAAAATTCTGTCAAAAATTATATACTGTAGACTGTGGGCTTTGGGTAGATTCTAAGTTCTAGGTTCTGGATAAATGTAAAAGAAATACGAGTGTTGCAGGTAAAAAAAGTAAACTGGAAAAGGTGTACAAAATTCCACAGTGTTGAAATTGTATCTAAATTCTAAATTGATGTCAATTCTCCAGATTAAAAAGAGGTATTAAAACAGTTTTTTTTTTAAATTTTACGTAGGACCGTGCAAAGTATCATGGTCTTTGTACCTACTGGCAGCCGGTGTGATCCTCCTCTTCCTTTGTTTTGGACTCAGCTTTAAGGCATGCAGGGTGAAAAAGGGCACGTTGTAAGTTTATTATAAGAATTTCAAAATTATTGTACTATTATTTTTTTTACTTATTTTTAATAATATGTTTTGTAAAAAAAAAGGAAGGTGGAAGTTTAATGTTTTGCGTTTCGTTTATTGGTTTTTCCCCGCAGTCGAATATGAGTGTATGGTTCCGGGATCCCCATGCAATACGGTCACTTCCTTTGAATCCTCCAATCTCCATATGTGAACTAAATACTAAATACAATAAACAATTGAATTTGTAGTACTAACGAAACCCTATGCATATTATACGTACTAACATTTCAAGTAAATTACAATTTCCAAATGTCCAGAGAATCATGTCCAAAGTACCAAGTACCAGTCAAGCGCTCTTATTGTCCCACTCCTACTCGTTCTTAATTCTAAACCAACAGAACGGAAATATGGGTACTGTTTACATAATTTTGAAACATCTGAATCATTTTAAACAAAGGTCCGTTTCTAGTTTCTAGTCCACCTGCAAATACGTCTATGTACCATGTGCATTATACATTGAAGTAATAATGTATTATTCAAACGCTTCAAAAAAGCTCCCTTTCAACATTTAAGAACGAATAATTATTACTTGGTGCTTGCACTTGACCCGACAGCAAAAATAAGATACAAAGACAAACCCAACCAACCAAACAAATCAACAAACAATAAAAAAGATATCGACTGATTTTAGAACCATAAATAATTTCATACAATTTAAATAAATAAATAAAAACAATAATAATCATTGTTACTTTTAAAAGAAGCGAGAGATTCTATCTATTTCAACTTTGTACCACGTCCTACTGTATAAATTTTACTATTAGATATTACCAAACTGAAATTAAAAATACAAATACTTAATGTTTGAAAACTGATGTACTTATCAAAAATTAAAAACTAATAATAATTGTAACGGGAAAACGACAACTATTATTATTATTATTATTGCTATTTGTTATTAATTATTTATCTATCACATGTCCAATGTAATATACAGGGAGGTATAATTAAAACTTTGCACTTACCTTGGCCGGTCCTTGAAAAAAAAAGAAAAAAGTCCGCTATTTTTTAAAAATTCAAAATTCATGCTGAATGAATTTTTTTGAAAATCACAAATCAAATCGAATTTTTTATAAAAAATTATTAAAATGCTATCATTATGCTTTTTTTATTTTTCTCTATTGATTTAAAATGGATTTGGACACTTTTAACAACTTTTAACATAATTTTTAACATGCCAATTAAAATTCATTCAGCATGAATTTTGAATTTTTAAAAAATAGCGGACTTTTTCCTTTTTTTTTCAAGGACCGGACAAGGTAAGTGCAAAGTTTTAATTATACCTCCCTGTAGTTAGTGTAATAAATAATATAGCCACCTAATTCTAATCTAACGTCCTTATAATAATCATAGGGAGTAAAAAAGATAAATTAAGAAATATTGTACTATATTCATGAAAAAACGAAAAAACTGTCTAAATCAAATTACAAAATAATCATTCGTACAAAAAAAGTAAAACGGAGCACTATTTCAGTTTCCCTATTACCCATTACAGTAAATGAATTAAAAGCAAAAAGTACTTACTTACGAGAAAACAGAAATTGGAAGCATGAGAAAAAAACAAGCCAGTGTTTAGACTTTAGACAAATGTTGTATCTTAATAACTAAAAAACTAATTTCATGAATGGGGACAAAAATATTAAGGCTTGAGAGTTTTGTTTTTTTTTCTACACTACAAAGTCGTCGTCCCATTTTAACCTACTGACACCAGACACCAACCATTGAATTGTGTAGGACTTTAGAAAAGACGTAACATTGCATTGCGTATAATTGGACAAGGGAATGTAGAACTGTAGGACAAAGTGAATGAATAGAGATATGTTCAATTCCATCCGTTCCCCAAGAAGTTAATTAATAATTAATCCAATTTGTCTCAGAATACATTATACACTGTACATTGAGCAAAGGAGCGAAAAGGTTGAAATCGTGTTTATTTGTGTGTGTAATGCCATATGCTTCCTGGTGTGGTCTCAAGTGTGGGAAATATCAGAATATCAGAATGGGTGAAAGTCGAGTTTAGACTTTAGTTGTAAGACTACGAAAGAAAGGAGGAGGTAAATATATAATGTATTAGCTAATATGTCTTTCTTTGCTTCTTCAGCCTTGCTTCGTGAATCTTGACTCGGAGAATTGAGAACATGGAATTAAACATGTACATTATAAAGTGCAAAGTATACGGTAGAGGTAGAAGGTAGAACCACTCTCTTTTAGAACAAGCAAAACATTAATTTTCCAAGAGAATGGAGATAATTTCTGTTGTCCTATCGAGCTCCTACAAAATCCATTACATTCTACATTTGTTCAACGTACATTAATCGCTTCTATAATTACGTACATTCAATTAATTAATTAAGTCATCCAGAAGCAGGTCGTTTGAAATTTGAAATTTGTAAGGAATTCCAAATTCGCCAGGAAAATAAATAAGTACAATACATAAAAATAATACATAATATAAAATATAAAATAACAAAAAATTGCTCCTTTTTTTCAAAATCTCTCTCTCTCTTCTTCTTTGTTGATTTTTAAACTTGCACCAAAATACTCTGACCAAAATCCAAACTCCAAAATCCAAATCCAAATATGCTCACAAATCATTGGGAGACCCGGAACTAACACATTAACCCATAACCTCACCCGTAAACTCCACCACCCACAACCAACTGAACTGCCAATCGAAATCGAGACGAATGCGAAAACGAATACAGCCAACAGCACATCCACATCTACATCACTTTCATTATTATCTTATGTATTATGTATCAATGTATTAATTATTCTAATGTAAAAATAATGCTATTAATACTATTATTATTGTCCGTTTTCTCTGCTAATGAGAATTCAAAGGGTAACATTTTTACAACCATAATTACAGCTATCTAAGTAATATCTATGTATTTCTACGGTCTACGATTTACCGAATGTCTCAATTTTTGTTATTGTTTCATATTATTTGTTATTTGTAGATGTAGCACGTGAAACTGACAAGCGACTTTTGTA
>JABASP010002390.1:0-20497 GCA_019776565.1 Sminthurinus signatus | reverse complement strand
GGTTAGGTTAAAGTATGGAAATACGCACTGCCACAACCTTAAGCGGTCTGAAAGGGGAAATGGTTTACTAACCTGAGTGTGTTTTTTTCTGAACAACCTAAAGATTTAGGATTTCTGGGAGTAATTTATCAATAAAGTGCTCCAAAGATTTTTCAGCCATCGGATACGTTTTTAATAACACATGGTTGCGGCCCGTCATGTGACGGGCGCGCTTACTTGTATCTTATATTTTATGTAGTGTACCTTGTACCTTGTACTTTCTACATTCTACATGTTTCTTCATGTTCTCTTTTTTTATCTTACCTTAGCTACACGATTATTGCTTAACTAAGTAGAAGCAGAGTCACAAGTTACAAGTCACGAGTAAAGAAAGGGAAAGGGAAAGAGACAGGAACAGCCACAACGACAACTACAAAGACAGCGACAACCAGTCTTCGGTAGTCGATTTTCTATTTACAAGTATATTTTGTAGTTTGATTCAGAAATACAACATCAACATCAAATATCAATATCAACATGCAGCATCAGACACGAAGACACCCAGACGAAACATGTAGAATCTAGAATCTAGAGGAAAAAGATGTCTAGTTGTCAATGTAATGGGATGCATAGTAGATATTTGTGTGCATTGCACACTGTGCACTTTATGTATAATGTAGACTGTACAGTTTACAAAAGTAAAAGTTCATGAGGCGAAAATAGGGAATTTTAAATTGTATGACATTTTCTAATAGTTGATAGTCCTTGTTCTACTTGTTCCCAGCTCTCTTTGCTCCAAGTTCTAGCTTCTAGATTCTAGATTCTAGATGCTCGAGTCTCTACGTGCATGTAATATGCATACATAATATATAAAGTGTATACTTTAAGCTGTATGCATGTAGAATGTAGAGCATACAACATTCCACATACACACATGTCCATGTATTTGCACGTGGTTCTCCTTTTTTTACTTTTTACCCCACAGTAGTTTCTTTGTACATGTAAATGGTTGATTTCCACCATCAACTTTCAGCTTCAACTACTTCATGTATATGTGATATATGTATGTATGTATGTGCAAGCTATTTACAAGGTACAGCATTCATGACGTGAAAATCTAGATAAAAAATTTAAAACAAGCAAATAGAAAATAGCAAATGGCAAATAGTAAATTGAAAATGCAGTGAGAAATCAATGATGATAAGAATGATGATGATGATGGTAGTGGATTTTTTTCTAAAAGAGAGAACCTATAACCTATACTGTACACTGTGTGTGTAGTATAATATCCAAAATCCAATGCAATGAATAGTAGATAGATAAATGCTACTAACTAGTTAATAGTTAACCTACCTATGTGTAATGTATATACTACTCTATTCTAAATTCCAAGTACTAAGTACTAAGTACAATCTACTTTGTTCAGTCCACAGTCTGCAATCCAGAGTCTCCACTATCATGAATTTAATTTAATCATGAAGAGGAGGAGGAGGAGGACAATTTTTGGCTGAGTTTGTTTGTTTGGTTGGGCCCTTTCCGATTTTCTCTATTCAGTATTCTGTATTCTGTGTATTCTATATATTCCTTAGTGACTGGTTTGTTGGGTGATTTGTGGTTTTTTCATTGCCATTGTCGGTCTTTACATTGCAAACTGAACACTGAACACCGAAAACCCGAATCTCCAAATCCATTTCATTTCCATTCTACATTTGTACATTTATACATGTAGCTATATCTCTCCATGTGTCATGTATAATGTATAATGTACACCTTATACATGTATACACATATGCAGAAAAAGGAATGGAAAAAAATAGGAGAAAGATAGAAATCGTCGTCATAAAAGTTGTAGTTGAAACCCTTACAAGTATTACATGCAAGGAACATGGAACATTGTATTCTTGATTCCTGATTCCTGATTCTTCATCCAGTTCACCATGTACCATGTGAGTACATATTACATACATACTACACACACTTTTATTATTTCTCTTCTATTCTTCCGATTTTCCGTTTTCCGTTTTTTTAGCATCAGGCATCAAGTCCTTCTTCTTGTACTTTCACTTCTATTACTTTTTGCCATTACTACTAGTATCAGTACTACTACTACTACTACTACTTTTTCCTCTTCTTCCTAATACTTCTACCTCCACCTCGTCTTTTCCTCCAGGATCCTCGATCCTAGATCTCAGTTCAATTATGCCATGTATATAGATATTCATCTAGTATCTAGTATTTAGTATGAGCTATCACAATATATATAATGTATATTTTGTATATAGACATACATGTGCATCATTTTAGTCGTGGTCATAATGAAATTCTCTCTTGTACATTTTCTTCTACATCCTTCATTCTACATTCTACATCCTACCTTTTCCTCTTACATTAGCTTACTCCCTCTCGTACACTCGGGAACAGCTATTGTACAATGTAGAATTGTAGATTTTAGGATATTCTCCTAATGCATCAAACTCAGGCATACATGTATGGTGTATATTGTATATATTAAATATTATGTAAGAACTATAGTTTATATGTTATATTATAGTGTATTCTATGTTATGAGTGATAATGTATAATAAAGTAAAAAGCTATATTATAAATAAGTAATATAATATTTGACTAGGCATTTTAGCTCCTTACGTTAACTCAGTTTCTGAATTTGAGTCTGAACTCGAGAGTCGAGAGTCGAGAGCTCCATGTACAATGTACACGTTGGGACTGTAAATGTGATGGTGGGATTGTGATTGTGATTGTACGTATGACATAATACATTTTACGATATTTTGACACACCGAGATCCGTTTGTGTACCGTGTACATTGTACATTGTACAGTTTATAGACATTAGACATATGTACAATGTACACATGGGCAAATAATACTTTTATTTTTCTTACACATGTATGATATTTTACTTAGTTGTGGAGGTAGATGGATGGATGGCTGGCTGGATGGATGGATGGATAGCTTAACTGAAGTTGTAAATGTAAATGTAATGCAAGTAAAAAGTATTGAAAATACTTGGAGTCCACAGTATAATAGTGAATAAGGAAAAGGAAAAGGACTTACTTGGTATAAAATGTCTAATATCTAATATTATATAATATTAGCAATACAGGGTAAATATATCACATATCACATGGCAGATAACACACACACACACACACATTGTGTATTGAATACTGTGGAGATATTAGGCTTTTCCTTTTCCTTTGTACTTTGTGTACTCTGTCGTTTTTTTTTCCTTTCTATTTTCTATAGTTTCCCTTGTTCCTTATTTGTTCGTCGTTTGTCCTCCGTCATTCCTCGTTCAACGTTGCTGTGCAAAAAGCAAAAAGTACACATTGAGAATACATACTGTACATTGTACATTGTATACATTGTATACATAGGTGAGTGTGACAGAGGACAGAGGAGAGTAGCAAAATCGAGAGAGAGAAAGAGAGAGAAAAGAGTTCATTCGGGAAATGTCTCTCTAAATTCTATAATAGATCTAATAATGGTTTGGTTCCTGCCTCTTTTTTTTTGGCTTTTTTTTCTTTTTCTTTTTCCTTTTCGTTTTCGTTTGTTCGCCCATTCCTTCACTTTTCCGGAGTCGGAATCGGAATCGGAGCCAGAGTCGTGCAGGTTCCATAAGTAGATAATATTAGAGAATGTGTTTGTGTGCATTCAAGAGTAATAGAAGAGTGAAGGAAGGAATAAATAGATAGATGGATGGATGGATGGATAGATAGATAGAATAGAATAGAAAATAGAGAGAGAAAGGTCCCCTCGGATACATGATAAATAATTCGATTCTAATGACTGTGATATGAGAGAGGGAAGCTTTTTTTCCTTGTCGTTTGAGCTTCAGTCAGTTTGGGAGTCACACAAATACACACACACACACACACATACAGCATACAATCCTACACGGCCACTGCCACATTATAAAGATGGATAGATGTGTATTGGGTATGTTTCGGAGCAATGAGGTAGGTAGGCGACCAGCACCAGAACCAGCACCAATGCAAGTACAAGCACCAGCAACCAGAAAAGACGAGGAAAAAGAGACAGACTGAGTATGAGTACGAGTACGAATACGAGTACGAATGTATGTGTGTGAGTGAGTGTGTGATAGAGAGACACGACGCATAGAAATACAGTACACAGTACACTGGTTCATTCTGAAGCTGGAGGAGCTTGAAGGAGGAAGACACTTGTGAAACGTGAACATATCTACGAATACAAATACGACGATACGTATCTAGTGTCTACATACTACATACTACACACAATCTATCTCCAAATACGAAGTAGGAAAACCAAAAAGGGGTTCTATTTTCTGTCTTTTCACATTCTCTTGTTGTTTTTATTCCAAACGGAGGGACTCGCTCCGACCAGTTTAAATATATATACCAAATACCAAGTGGATACAAATACAACTTGTTGTATTTCCATCCTAATTCCTAGTTCGTAAAAGCAGTACTTACTTACATTATAATTCAGAATGATTTTATAGTTTAAAATTTTGGATAGAATTCGGAATATTTGGAATTTTGAAGGTGGATTCTTTTGTGCACGACAATTTATTTGTCTATATAATCTTATAAAACCTACACATATATAAATATAAATAAATAAATAATAATAGTTCAAAGTTCAAAGTCAAAATATTATATTGTGCTAAATCCTCACTATTGATTGTTCATTCATTGTTGACTGACTGTTACTTAGAATTTATAAAGTTGAATATTTTTATATTATTATATTGTGTGCATTCCGTACAGTTTTTGACCGGAGGCTTTTTTTTCTTATTCTTCTATCGTCTATCGTCGGGCAGTTGGCAACTTGTTCTTGTTCTTGTTCTGCTGGTGTTTGCCATATATGAATCTACAGATTGTGAATTATTTAAAGTTCAAGTTGAAGTGACTCAGTCTTCAATCTTCAGTCCTCAGTCATCCACACAAAATGTTCATGATGACAACAAGGAAGGAAACCTTGTCAGGAAAATAAAACTCCAGTACAATACTTTTACAACAGTTTCTAGTTTTATTTCAGTTATTTTAATTTGTTAAATTTTGTTTTTTGTGTGTGTGTTAAAGTTTTATTTATTTATTTATTTATTTTGATTGTTGATCCCGTCATCATTCATAATTTACTATCAGTTACTTATTGATTTATTTATTTCAAATAAAACAAGTTTAAAACCCGCCATACTTTTTATAATATCACAACTACAATTATAATTATAATTACAACAACAATAACAATATTATGGGATCTGCATTTTCCACAAAGACAATCTATCGCTTCATCGCTTCCCTTGAAAGCGTAAGTTGACAATTGACAATAATTACTTATTTATTTATTTATTTATTAGTATTCCAAGTATTTTACATGACAAATAATTGTGTCTAAATGATTTAACTATGATTTCCTAATCCTCAAACTTCTACGCATGATATTTATATTATGTATTTTGTATTTTTATTATTTTGTATCATATCAATACAATACAATTAATACAATTGATACAATTTACATAGACTTGATTAAGTATTAAATAGAATCACACATTTTTTAATATACATGATGGATTTAACTGTCGAATTTGACAAGTTGTGAAACGTGTCGGTGTCTCTAGTCTCTCTTGTCTGTATGGTATCGGTTATCGGTATAGATATCTATAGTATCAGTATCATCACCATTATTATTATTTAATGCTAATCAGGAGTTAAAATATACACATAATTTATTTATGTTTTTACCATGTATGGTGTACAGTGTACAGTGTATGACAGTAAGCAATACACATAGAAATAGACGTGTGTCATGTGTATTCCACATTACACATTATCATTATACCGCTGGGTTTTCGTTTATGGTTCATTTGATTAATCGAATTTTGAAATCATTTGGTAACTTATACCATGTATATTAATAATATGGCTCTTTGTGGTTCGTGGTTCGTGATTATTCGACATTTGATTATCCATCAAGTAAATATGAATGGATTCATGTGTGCGGATATTGTACGTTGTACATTGTACATGCTACATTCGTACATATGATCGCATTTGTCTGTATTTTGTATTTTGCAATGCGTATGTTGTGTGTTGTGTGATATATGACATATGATGTGTGGTCGATTTGTAGTTAATTTCATGTAAAGTTTAATTTCATACATGTGTATTCCAAGTATAATATTATGGGGAATTTTATGTTCAATTCTTTATTGAATGTATACACACAAAAAAACAAAAAGTAATAATAATAATAATATTAATAATGCTAATATTGCTCAGAATAAAATAGACACAACACGATGTGTATGTTTACTATTTTATTTTATTATTATTCTGTTTAATACAGCATTGTTTTCTTACTTCTTACATATTTCATACAGTTTACAGTATACAGTCTAAAAAAAGATTCACTCACTCATTTTTACGTGGATACAAACTATAGAAAAAGTACATGAGTTGACTAGGAGAGTTTGAGATTTGAGATTTGAAAGCTATAGAGGAAAAAACATGATGTGTCATTGCTCATCGCTAAGAAACACACTCACAACTCACACACATAATACATAACACATACTACATACTGTACAGTAGAACGTCAAGATTCAATATTCAAGATTCAAGAATTATCTGTATTTGTAAGTAAGTAAATGTGAGCTGTGAAAGGAGAGTAATATGTAACATGATATATTGAGAATTGGGAATTGAGAACACGCAGTATGCACTAGGAGCTTCTAAGGAAGAGGAAAACTACGTCTTTAATAATAATAATCATCATCATATTCGTATTCCTTTTAGCTTTTAGTATGGGTATTGGTATTTGTATGACATCCACAGAACAGACATTATATTATTAGTATTATTCCACGAGCCCAAGAAACTGTAAATGACCTTCTATCTTTGTTTATTTTCTAAAGTTTTTTTTTATTTGACAAGGATTTCATATTGCCAGATGCGTGTGTTTAGTATTTAGTGTTTATCAAGTTTTGACTGCTGCGTTTTTTGATTTTGGTTCTGGTATATTATTGCTCTTTTCTCTATTTTGTATTGAAGAAGATTGTATTGGGAAATGAGAATTGACTATTTTAACTTTTGACTTTTGACTATCTCGCTAAAAAAAATACAGCATTGTAAAACAAAAAAGAAAACAAATGTGCATAACATGAAAAATATTGTGTGTTGTGTATGCCACATGAGCAAAATTTAGAACTTTAGAGCTTAGAGCTCCATTCCACAATGTAGAATGTAAGATGTAGAATGTAAAATTACATTGTACAGGATACATTGTACGTGATCCTTACATAAAAATGGTTATTATTTGCATTTTGGATTTTGGGAGTAAAAGTTTTAAATCAATAAGCAGGAAAAAAAAGATATTTAAAATCCTTCTTTTATGATTTACAACCAGGGACCAGGGACTTGAGCCATATGACACATGTTACTTAATACTTAATATATATATTATATATTACACACATATGTACTTTAGCTAGTTTGGTTTAGTCAGGAGTCAAGAGAGTTTTGACTTTCGACAGAGAAATTCTCGAGTTTTAATCTTACAAAGTCTGAGAAACAATGAAAAGGAATCTTGCGGCTTTTCGTCTTGTGATACAGTCTTCAGTCTACAGTCTACTCACACACACATATATGTAAGTAGGAGTAAGTTGGCGGAGTTGAGCGTTGAGCGTTGAGCGGATGTTTAGTACCGAATACCGACTACGGAGGCACGAGACAATAGGCAGACGGCAGACATTTAAATCCCATGTAGATATGTACCTTGCACATTGTACAATCTGAGTATCTACGACGTAGTGAGTAGTCAGTATTCACTCATCTCGAGTCCTGAGTCCTGAGTCTTGAGGCTTGACTAGAAACTCTTATAATTTTTTAGAGAAACCATGACATGAAATTCTTGTGACACTTTTCAAGTAGTCTTTTTTAGTTTTTGGAGAATTTGATGGAGTGGAAAATTTTCCAACTGTCAAACTTTCTTTTTCTTCTTCATCATCATCATCATCTTTTTCGTTTTTGATTTGTGATGTGGTTCCAAATTCGGAATTTGGAATTCGGAATCCCAAGTTCCGAAACAACTTGACGATGTAACATATAGAATATAGAATATGGAATAGCCGGAAGAAAAGAAATGTCCTCTTTCACATTATACACATGTATCATGTTCATCCGTTTTCTGTCTGATTTTAATTATTGTTTCACAGTCTCTTTGGTCATTGTATGTATTTACTCTTTACGTTTTTGAGGAAAATAGACTATTTATTATACACATATTTATTCTGGGAGTTTTACCATATCAAATATCAAAGCAGAGAGTATAATCGCTAATCGTAATTCGTTTGTACATTATGCATACACCATACACGTTTGTCAAGTGTTTGTGAGTTGCTAATTTCTAATTTTGGATGTAGTTAGATAATTCCAACTGGCCAAATACTCAAATAGAAAACAAACAATTTCCTTCACACATTATAAATTATACGTTATGAATTATGAAGCTGGGAAGAGAGTACATAAAAGTGATAAGAGCGTAAAGCGTAACACTCGATATGAATTATGAATGCTGAATGCTGAATGTTGAATGTAGCACTGCAACTGAACTGTCTGTCTGGTTGACCACATCATATCATGCATCTCATAAATAATTCTCTTAGTTGTACCGTGTTTACGAATTACGAATGTACCGTGTGAATTGTGAATAATGTGCAAATGTACACATGGATACATGGATTGTGGATATCCAATGTGTAGTTTGTAATGTATAATACACCACGTGTTTAGACAAAAAACATAAACAAGTCTATGTACATTGTAAATTGTACAATGTGAGTATTAAGTATACCTTTTACATTTAGTATGTGTACTTTTGATGATGAGGATAACAAGTCGTGACATTTGACAACAATTGTTTTTGTATGTTTGTTTTTTATTTTCTTTTTGGAATTCCCATCACAGGTATTTGCAGTTGTCACCCTCTGTTTTGGTATTAAATGTCTTGTAATTTATGACGAGACTACACCAACTGCGTCAGAAACTGACTTTGTGAAAAAAGAAGAAGATGAGTACGGTATATATGGACATAGGGAGTATATTCAATGTAAGTTTTTAACTGAAAAATACTTTATATCTTATTCCTACTTTTTTTCTCTTGTGTAACTCAAACTTTATCATTTGAAAAATGAATACAGTTTTTGTACATTAAACAGTTACTTTTTGTTAATCTGTTGTACATGTTTTTTTTCTTGATTTTCCCTGTAAGTCTGTAAATAGTAAATAACCATGTAACTATTTTTTTTGTTCTTTTATGTAATGTTTTCAGTTTCTGCCATAGCTGCTATCAGCCAATCAGCTATCCAAATAATCGCTGCAATTTTACTAGCCACAAAATCCAAAGTAAGTAGAAAACAAGAGGACGAACAAAAACCCCTAAAGTTTTGAAAAAATAAAAATTTTATAGCTTATTACTTTTATATTTTATATTATGTAGAGGCTTTGAAATTTATAAACAGGGTTAAATATTTGACAATAATCTTTTTTTAAAGAAAAGATTTACTCAGTTTCAATCATCTTTTATTTTTAAACATAAACTAATTGTTTGTACTTGAGTCTTGAGTCTGCTTCCCAGATCCAAATGTACAATTGAAATTGTCTAGTAGTATTTTTTATGTATTTAGTATTACTAGAAACTAGAAGAAAATTACGTGAGTTATTGTTCAGTTCAAGTTTTCTCCATGTATAATGTATAATGTACAAAGTACTCAACATAGTTCCGTGTAGAGAATTAGAATATTAGAATTTAATGAGGTATTTAATTTTCTGGTGACTTTTGTACCCGTATAAAATATGACACGGATCACGGATGTATGATATGGGATATGCGGGATGAGTTTTTTCTTTCTACTTGTTCATTTTTTGACAATGTACATATAAAAGGATGGGAGTAGAGAGTATTTTTTTTCTGTTATTCAACGACAATCAAACTTTACGGCTGTGTACTTCTTTGCTCAGAATAATAATATCCACGAAAATATCCAAAGTCAAAGCCATAATGTGATCAGTCATAATATTATCATTTATTTATTATTTTATACACATTAGTAGTAAAGAAATATTGACATTGACATTCGTACGTCGTATACTGTATACTCTACATGTGTTTTACATCCAAGTCAAAAGTAACATGCATCATTTTTATCCGAGACCAAGTACTCAGTATATGGATGTTGATTAGAATTTAGAATATTTTGTAAAAGCATTGAAGGAGACTGTTTACAGATACAAACTGTTTACAGATACAACATACAGACACACAGATGCGAATAGGTATGTAGAATAGGCGGAACGCATTAAGCTAATTGTGAACGATGGTGATGGGAACGGTGATGACTAGAAATTATTTTTTTGATAGTACATAATACATACTAGATACATAAAATATAATGTTACTGCGTTGCAACTTGCAAGTATGAATAAAATGAATTCATGGAGGAATTATATAATGACATTTATGATACGCAAGACGCAGTACATTGTCAATATCAAAATATGTAAATATTTATTAGTTATTAGGTATGAGCTTTGTATATATTTTATATTATTTTACTTGATATGTCTAATTAGAGACATTTTTTTGTTTTTCCAGTTTAGTGATACACCTAATGAGGACATACATCCCGGGCCGGTGAGATGATTAACCAATGACTAATAATATATTACCATTGTTATCCTGTGTTCTATTCGACTGTCATTATAATTATAACTATTACTTTGACTAATGTGTATAATAAAATTGATGCGTGCGTGAGTAACTATTGGTGTTTAAATGTAATTTTTCATATTTTTTTTGTTCTAGGTTCCCAAAATATGGATCTATGTTTGTATCATTTTGTTCATCCTCCAAATGCTCGTCTTCTTCATTCCGACTCTTTTATATGAAAATACAGTACGCGAACAAGATCAGATGAAATCAACTTTGAAAGAGCTCTTCACTTATACAATTGTCAGTGCTGTGTTCAAGGTATGTCGTGGTTAATCATTTATTATTTAGCGTCATGTTTAATCTATGTACAAGCTACAAGCTACATTGTAAACTTGTATATAATATAATTATTTATATATCTATTTTACACAACACACAGTCATATTTTGACGCCTGTCCATTTAATTCATAATTACACATTACACATTACACATGTCTCACGTACACAGATATTGTGTCCATCAGACAACAGACATAGATGTGTATTGTGTATATCTATTCAATTCAGGGGATTTATTAAAAGGAATTTTTATCTTTATTTGTTCATACATACTTGTATTATGATATCTATGGACAGTGGACATTGGACATATAGTAAAAGTAATAATAATAATAATAATGATAAGTTCTATATTTTGTATATTTTTTTTTTGTTTTTCAGGGCTTTTTCATTTGGGGTGTGGTCAGTAAAATTCATTCGGGGAATCCACAAAACACTCCATTATTTGACGACGAAAAATCATTAGATAAGGACTAAATCCACTGTACTTTATTGTAATGTAATGTAATGTAAGGTAACGTATCGTAACGTCATGTAAAATGTAATGGTACAAGAACAAATAACAGACAAAAGAAACAAAGAAGAGACGAGAGAAAAACTTGTTTTTACCTCCTATAACTTTATAGACTTTTTGCATTTATAAACAAAACAAAACAAAAAAGAAAAAAAATCATGTACATTTATAAACAAAATACAGATACTGTACTGCAAATACAGATGATGCTATATGCTATAATATGCAATTAGGGTAATACATTTAATGTATAATGTATATTAGAGTGTATCGTATGGTGACTTTTATGCAAATAAACTATTTTCTACTGTATAGAGAAATGCAAAGTTGTGTATGGGTTTCTAACATTTAATAACTAAAAACTAAGATCTAATGGCGACTGAAAATTCTGCATGTATGACGAATGATGTGCTGGACGAATATCCTCGATCCTTAATGGTTGAGAAATTATCAATTATTTAGTAAATTAATTAGTTAATTGTCCAGCGTACCCAGTCATGAGAATATTTTTGATCATGGACTGTGATCATCCATCATTTTTTTCTACACGTGTGAGTACCTAGGTATCTTTCATTGTTTTTTATACTTCATACAGAAACAAAGTTTTCACATGCTTTTATCTTTTATGCGTTTTAGTAGTTGGACAGTTTTGTTGGTTTTGTTTTTATTTATTGAATATTGAATATCAAGTGGATATAAAATTCAAAAATTGAGTATTATTTAAATATTATTGATTACAAAATGTAAAATGTATAGGCTTACAAAATACATAAATTGAGTCTTATCACAGTCACTCTAAAGTTTAAAGTGTATAAATATATTAAAATTTCAAATAGTTTAGGTTTTACGATCAGTTTCCACCTTTAATAATTACATTGTACATGGAATGTATGTATTTTATTTCATCACACGGACAAGATGACACGATACACACTGGTTATTTATCCTTGAGGAACGTTGATTGATTTTTTGGAAAAGTCATCTTTACTACTGGAGTACTTTTTAGGAAGAGGCTTGGCTTTATTCCTTGCATATAATTTACTTAGTCCAACAAAACGTTCAAATTTTGACAGTTTTGGATACTCTTCATGGAATTTCTGGAGAGTGGCCTCAAAAATGGGCTTGATGTAGTGTAGCTTCTCATGGGAAATACACGGAAAGAGATGATGAAGAGGATGCTGTCTGTAAATTTAAAAGGAAAAGACAAAGTCATGTATTACAAAAAAATAGCTTTTTATTTGTATTTTTTTTATTGTACAAAACTCGCAGTCAGTGTAGTCACTTGAGATAGAGATTCAAGAGTTTTTTTTTACCCAAAGGAAGACAAGGAAAGTATTGTTGAAGCCGTGGAACTGTCATCTTTTAAATCCGGGATTTTGTCATAACAAGCATCAAGTTGACATATTCCGAAATCTGGGTCAGGTCGTGCTTCATCTCCATCATGAAAACTACAAACAAGTAAAAAGAAAGGAACTTGATTACTTTAAATCCTAATTCTATTCAAATAACGAGTAATGACTACAAATTACAATGTACAATGACATTGTATTACTTTACAAATTTCAAAATTGGTATAATTTAAAGGATTCACTTGAATTTAGAATGTAGAATTAATTGATTTTTGAATTATTACACATCGTCATGATGATGTCCAGCAAGAAGTCCAATGAAAATGAATAGGTAGGAACAGGCAGCATGAATCAAGAGCCAGGATTTGAACGCGGACTGAAAATTACATTCAATTACAAGTCATATGCTTCACACTATTATTATCGTCAAATACATACATGCAGTTTATATAGAGTCAACGGATAAATACAGTGTGATTTGATGAAAAGTCAAATGGTAAAAGGTATCATCGAAATGGAAAAGGACTGGAAAAACAACAACAGAAACAAACAACGCTTTTGTCGTTCAGTTGAAACAACTCTAATTGGCACAAAATTATCTAGCACTCCATGTGCTATTTGCCTTACTTTCCACTACTTTTAATGATCGATTATTGCCTTTTACAATACTATATACTATTCATAGCATCACAATTTACAATCGTTTGTTCAAAGTTCAAAGTTAATGGCACGTGGAACATTCCAAAATTTAATTTTTCCACTTACCCAAAAGGAAGGGGCTACATATGCAAATACGGCCAATTCAATAAAGGGGAGGAAATTTTCCGGACGGACTTGATATTTTCTGAGGATGAAAGTGAGGACTATTCTCTTGAAAAAAGATGGGAAAAATCCAGTGAAATATAACAGGTGACTGTAGACGGAGGACGCGTATCTTTCAAAAAAATTCTTGCTCTTTCTCGGAAGGAAAGGGAGCATGTTCTCGGCGATTGTTATTTCCATATCCTATCAATAAAAAATACTATATCAATTAATCCTGTTTAGAATAGAAAGAAATTAAGTAAATAATAATAATTATTATTTTGAATTGTATTCGAAGTTCGAAATTACACAGTAGAGGAAAAAAAGCTTACTAATAGAGTATTTGTATACATGTGATGACTGAGGGCATGAGAAATTCTCCATTCTTCGGAAGACTGGATTCCCAAATCAAAATAGTACTTTCTCCAATTATCTCGAACGTGGAAAAAGTTGTGTGCTGTTGTCATGCACATACTTAGGAAAATCCCAGCTAAAATTAGAATCGGGATGCTCTCTAATTTGACACCAATTAAAGACACTACAACAAAAAGTAATCCTAGAGTGTCCTGTATAGTTTTGGCTTTAATGCTCGGCTGTGTTCCTACTTTCTTCATGTACAAGGTACATATTATGTAGACGTGACAAAAGACAAAGAAAAGTAAAAAAAAAAAAAAAACAAATTTAGTATTATAAGTGGAAACTTTTTTCCAGCAAATCTAATCAAATCTCCAATTTCACACATACTTATTTATAATTATTTATTATTTTTAATGTCAAACTATTATTGCTCACTCATAACATTTTACATTTTACTTACTTGCATTACGGGTTCAATATTTCGTTTTAACGTCTGTATCAGATACAAAATAAGAAATTTAGAGTCATTTACTCATTTATCATTTAATTACGTGCATTAAACAAATAATAAGCATAATGTGGTGCATGAAACACAAAAAAACAGAAAACCGAAATCATTACAAAATATTTATCACCTTATAAAATCCATTCTCTTCAAAGGTATACGGTGAATTTCTTTTGGTTGTGGCATCTTTTACATAGTATTTTTCAAGGATTTTCTCAACAGTCGTCACATTTATGACATGAGCGGATTCAAATGCTTCGGTGATATCAGTTCCTTGAGTCAGCTCTATCCAACTCGGACCCCCTGGATGACGTTGAATGAATGGGTGTAAGTCGTATAATTTGTCATGTATTCTCCACAAGTCCTTTCCGATATCATCATCTTTTCTTTTTGCTGTAAATCATATTCAGAATTCAAACATGTATATATAACTCACATTTATTTTCAGTGTATAATATTACATATTAAATAATAATCACGGGTCTCTGCCTCTGTCTCTAGTTTCTAAGATTCTCAATGAAAAGATTAAAGATTAGTATCAGCCGCCGGATTTTTTTCAATAAAAATTCCCACGACTCCCGTTTCCAGTTACACAGTCACAGTCAACAGTCACACGCACATGCACGAGACTTGAGAATTGATATTTGATAGTGAAAAGAATTAATCAAGTTCAATGACGCATGTACATTTGATATTTGACACGTAGATGTCTAATCTCGAATCTTTAAATCTCTAATCTGCACACTGTACGCATAAAACTTCGAGACTGGAATAGAAAATTCTCACCTTCCATCCATTCATAAGCATCCAAAAAGGGAATGTCTCGTCTTCCCGTGTATTTCCATAAGCCGGGAAAACTAGACGTGTGTGTATTTTCACCTTTTTCTCCCATTTTAATAACCACTGAAATAACTAACTGTAAAAGTCTAGAGGCTTTTGAAACTGAAAACTTTATTTGATTTTTAGTTTTAAAAGGTCGTTTTTTGTGTGTAACTGATTAACTAGTCAACTTTTGAACTTTACTTTTTACTCTTTACTTTGAACTTTAAATTTAGAGCTGTAAACTGCAAACTAAACTGAAGGTAGAAAAATGATTAGTAACTTTAAATCTATACATCATTTATATTCACGACCTTTTAATATCACAACTAGTTCATTTTCCCACTATTTTAAATATTTTTGAGCACTGAACACTAAACATTAAAATGTAAAGGCACACACGTTTTTTCTTTCAACTAATATCACAATAAAAAAATACTCGAGCAGAATAAAAAATTAAATAAACAATGTACGGAATAAAATTTAAAATACACACAAGTTATTTTTTATCACAGGTAAACTTTTGAGTTTTGAGCTCCCCACTCTCCAAAATAAAAATGAAACTTGAACTTGGAATTGTAAATTGAAAGAGGAAGTTAAAAAGTGCAAGTGACCAAGAAACAAGAATGAACTGTTCTGAAGTCTGAAATTTGATTGTGTGTGTAACTTTAATTCTCACAGTTTCATTTATTACACTTTACAATTTACGCTCAACTCAAACCTCAAATCTCAAAGCATGAAATTTTGAAAAGTGAGCAACAATGACTATTATACAATATACAATGTTAAAGTATAAAGTGCTCGTAGCTCGTAGAATATCAACCATCACGTATAACAATGCAAAACACAGCCTTACACATTACATTATATAGATAAGGAACAAACAGAAATTACACTAAAGTCTTATATGTATGTCTTCATCCGTCCAAACTTCATATTCATGCATAATACTAGATAACATTTAATACGTAATATACGTTGAGTTTAAGCTATATCTACTTGCGTGCAAAAATCCTTTTAATGAAATGCAATCAAGTTCAATTCAAGGTTTTGACTCGAGACTCGAGTATGGAGTATGGAGCAGAGTAGTAAACTTAATATACTGAACACTGAACTATCCTCCGTAATACGACTTTACTACAGATATACTTACTTTATGGTGAAGAGTGAAGGTTGCTTTTTCAATACACTTGAGTTGAGTCCATTTATCTCTGTTAATAGTTAATATTCTGAACTGCACACCGTATCACCGTGTATAAGAATATAAATTGTACATACTTTGGGCCTGCACTTTGAATATATTTAATATTTACAACAGTCATCATTTTCATTCTTCATGCGTTTTTAATGTATGCTTTTAAATAATTATTGTTCAAATTGTGCATTGTTTCAACCAACCTCTGTGGAGCAAAAAGAAGGATTTTAAGAATGGAATGGAGCATCTTTAATCTTTACATGAACTTTTTTTGTTTCAGTTTCTTCCACATTCGAAATTTGACAGATTGCTCGTGGAACTTGGATGTGGATGTGTTTTTGTTTACAGTCTATTCTAGAATATGAATTATGCATCAAATCTCATCAAAATTGCACGCAAAGATATTGAGGACTGCAACAAACAACAAACAGAGTTTCCTCGAATATGAAATGCTCAAGGAATGATGAAGGAGAGGAAGTAAACAAAATATAATGAGGATTGTAGGTATTTTTTTGAAGGCTTATTAATATTTTGCCTATTAATGAGCAAAAGCCGTAGAACAATACAAGATAAAGGAAATAAAGGACAATGTGTTTCAATTTCAAGTAAAAACAAGCGACTGGTTTTTCTGATTTCTCATAAATGCACATGAATATTATGTGTCTATTATTGTTTTGCCATTTTAAAGTGTTAAATAACTGTTTGATACTTCAGTTATGCACTTATGTGGAGTATGGAATAAAAAATGCATGTATGAATTTACACAGATGGTAAATGCTCATATTTTAAAAAAAAACAACCAACCAAAATAGTTTACTTAAATCTCATTGTTGATGATTGAAGATACATAGCTTTTATTTACTTCTGTTCTGTAATTTGTAATTTTTTATGTAGCAATCAGAATTTTTGTGGCTAAACGATACGCATAACTTGCCATGAGTCGAAAATAGAATTTAAAGCTCCTTCTTTTTATTGGCCCGATGAGGATTTGAAGTAGTTCTTGCCAGTTGTTTGTGCATTCCCAAAAACAGTTCAAATTGACTGACTGGTGTGAATTTTTCTCCAAACTCCTTCAAGGTTTCCTCATAAACTTGTTCAATGTGGTGTAATTTGGAGCAGCACACAGTTGGAAATAAATGATGGAGAGAATGAGCTCCAAATGTAGTCAAAATTACAAACAAAGTTTGATGCAAATCATCTGAGCGATCTCTGATTGCATCCAGTTGACAAAGTCCAAAATCATTTTCCTCTCTGCATTCATCTCCATCTAATCATACCATAAACCAATGTCAATGATCAATATAATTTTGTATTTCCTATTGTATTAAACACATTAAAAATTTGATACATCTTCAAAATTAAGAACTAATAAGACGAAGGAAAAAATACATAAAAACTAACCGTGGAAACAAGTAGGATGATGATGTGCGGATCCACCTACAAAAGTAGAAATAAAAATACATTTTACACTCTAACCTCTAAACTCTGTATATTATGATGAGGTCTAAAATTTAAATATGAAGATTATATTATGAGCTATTTTATTCTTAAAGTTCAAAATAAAAAACATACCGACAGCTACGAGCATAAACCAATAGGATGAGACGGTGTGAATGGTTATGAATGACCAAAATCCATCTTGAACCGTGGGAGCAATCATCATCCAAACGAGGAGTTGAATAACCACAATAAAGTTCTCTGGCCGAAGTTTCTGTGTCCCATTTAAAATCCCTCGAACCCTCTTGAAAATATCAAAATAGAAGCTGACACAGTAAAATAAATGAGCGTACACACCGGCAATGAATCTTTGAGTGAAAGTCTTCTCCATGGGTAAAAAGTTGAGGATAGGTTGAACGTTGGAGATTTCAATCTCCAAAATGGAATTAGTATAGAGATGATGACTAATGGCATGACTAATTTGATACTCCAAGGAGGACAAGAAGGAAAAGTCATAGTAGTATTTTCTCCAATTGTCCTTCATATGAAAAAAATTGTGACTTCCAATTATGCACATGGCCAAATCCAGTCCAGCCAAAACATTCAAAACCGTTGAATTGAGTAACACTCCAAAAAATGAGAGTAGAATGAAAGCCAAACCCAAACCATCCTGCATAACTCGGATTTTTACAGTTGAACTCGTTCCCACTTCCTTCACCATACAAAATAAAATAAAATAAATAAAATAATTGTGCTTTTTATATTTTTACACATCCATTTTAATCCCATGTTTTAATTATTGTCACATTTTTTCCTATTTTTAAGTATTCTGAAATTACCTTTAAAATTGGTTCAACCCGTTTTTTGAGCGTTTTATAAAACCCATCTGGTCTGAAAGTATAAGGGGAATTTCGGGGAAAGTCTGCATCTCTCACATAAAATTTGGCCAGAATGTCTTCCACTTTCTTTACATTGACGACGTGAGAGGCTTCAAATGCCTCGGTGATATCCGTACCTTTTGTCAAGGCAAGCCAATAGTCACCTCCAGGATGTTTATCAACAAAGGTTGTCAAGTCGTAAAGTTTGTCATAAACTCTCCATAAATTCCCAATGTCGTCATCTTTTCTTTTTCCTATGAAATTTCCAATTTTTTTTCATCACGTCACACGTCATTCTTTAACTTTTAACATACATCATATGTAATATGTATGTGTACAAAAGTACAAAGAGTATAAAAACTTTTGTGCCAAAAATAGATGTAAAAAGTACAAATTAAAAAAATATATGTTTACAAATACCTTCGAGCCACTGGAATGAACTTTTGAATGGTAAGTCTCGATCGGCTGGATATTTATAAACACCTGGAAAACTAGACGGATGTTCAGGTGACAAGCCTTTAGCTCCTTGATGCGGTCCCATGTTTCTAGAGTTTAGAAATTTAATTTAACTTTTGAAAAAGAAAACTCTATATTCTATACACTCAATTCTTCCTTTGGTTTGATGTTTGATGTTTGATCCTTTCTTCTCAAACTAGAAACTTTAGTCTTTAGTCTTTACTTTGATCTGTCTTCTGTATTCCTCTCTCTGCGGTTTCATATAACTTAGTGATGATAATGCTGATGATACTAATGAAATGATAGCATTAAGATATAAAACATAAGTCCTTACGGAGACATTCAAAGGACGTGTAAGAAAATACAAAATACATAATAATACTCATTGACTTTGGCATGTATTACATAATATATTATGAATAATGATAGTTGATAGTTGTTGATGATTTGTTTTTGTACATCAAGAGAAAAACTTGAACTTTATTTTTGAAAATACTTACATAAACGTTTGTACATATTAAATATGCACATTGGCATGTATGTGACTGGGATTATGAACCACGGATTATCTCTGTTTCTTTGGATTTTGGATAAGTAAATTTAATATACTTGCCTATAAAATGCATATGTATAATTAAAGTGAGATTTTTTACTTTATTTTTAACTTAAATGCATATATGTACGCTCTGATGCTATTTAGCTGTTATCTTGTATACTGTATACTGTATAGAGACTACAGACTATAGAATCTTAAAAGCTGCATGATGATGGATCTACCAGCAACTATCAGACTATATACAGTATACAGTTTTACTAGAAGCTAGAATCTAGAATATACTATTTTCTCTTACTGACCTTTAGCTTCTTTAAGCTGAGATATGGGTGTCGCCTCGAAAGATTGTTGAGCCAGATACTTTGAATTATGAAATTATGTGAGTATAAACTATTTGTTGATGCTTGTGATTTTTATTCATAGTTGTCATCCTTTTTATGATGATTCTAATTTTTGATATTCAAGTTCGAATCTTCAAACATGAACATTTTTGAAAACAGTGTAGTCCGAAAAATGAAGAAAGTTCAAGGGCACATTTGCACTATCATGTAAACTATAAAATATGTAACACTAATCGCCAGTGATCCCATTTT
>JABASP010002389.1:0-20504 GCA_019776565.1 Sminthurinus signatus | reverse complement strand
CAATAATTATGCACGTGGTCATTATACAATTGGAAAGGAAATTGTTGATTTGGTTTTGGACAGAGTCCGAAAATTGTCGGATCAATGTACTGGTCTCCAAGGATTCCTCATTTTCCACTCTTTCGGTGGTGGTACTGGCTCTGGATTCACATCCTTGTTGATGGAACGATTATCAGTGGATTATGGAAAGAAATCCAAATTGGAATTTGCCATTTACCCAGCACCTCAAGTTTCAACTGCTGTTGTTGAACCATATAATTCCATCTTGACCACTCATACCACTTTGGAACATTCGGATTGTGCTTTCATGGTTGACAATGAAGCTTGTTACGACATTTGTCGAAGGAATTTGGACATTGATCGTCCCACCTACACTAATTTGAACAGATTAATCAGTCAAATTGTGTCCTCCATCACTGCTTCCTTGAGATTCGATGGTGCCTTGAATGTTGACTTGACAGAATTCCAAACCAATTTGGTCCCATACCCACGTATCCACTTCCCATTGGCTACATATGCTCCAATCATCAGTGCTGAGAAGGCCTATCATGAACAATTAACTGTCTCTGAAATTACCAACTCTTGTTTTGAACCTTGCAATCAAATGGTCAAATGTGATCCTCGTCATGGGAAATATATGGCTTGTTGTATGTTGTACAGAGGAGATGTTGTTCCCAAGGATGTTAATGCAGCTATCGCCGCCATTAAGACCAAACGGTAAATCCAAAACTCCTTTTTATTTATTTTTCTGTGTATTGTAATGAAATAGATAGATTGTGTAATGTGTAATGTATAATGTTATTAAAATATTATAGTGTATACAGATTTGCAATTAATTCTTGTGTACAGAGTACATATGTATGTATGCATGTATGTATGTATCTACATACAAATAAAACTGTGTATATGTATCACATGTTATGTAACACATGCATAGTATATTATCAATTATTTACTTGTAATTTTAATAAAATGATTTTATAATTATTATGATGATGTTTTTGTTTTATTTTAAGGTCTATTCAATTCGTTGACTGGTGTCCAACTGGATTCAAGGTCGGTATCAACTATCAACCACCCACTGTTGTCCCTGGAGGTGATTTGGCCAAGGTTCAACGTGCAGTTTGCATGTTGTCAAATACTACAGCTATCGCAGAAGCTTGGGCTCGTCTGGATCATAAATTTGATCTCATGTAAGTTTTCCATTTTTATCATATAAGTATAATGTATTGTTTGAAAAATTTAAGGATTGACAAATAATTTTAAAGAACTAAAGTACACCTTAAAAATCAGAATTTTAATGTTTACAATTTGAATATTATGGGAATAATACTGAACTATAGTTATAATTTTATTTTGACCAATAATTTTTCAAATATTACATACAACATATTATAACTTTAAAATATCACAACTTTTTCTCTATTCTTCTAATAGACATAAAAACATTCATATTTTATCATTATTAAAACTTAAAACATTGATTTTATTTAATCTCATTACAGGTATGCTAAACGAGCTTTCGTCCATTGGTATGTTGGAGAAGGTATGGAAGAAGGTGAATTCTCTGAAGCCCGAGAAGATTTGGCAGCTCTTGAAAAAGATTACGAAGAGGTTGGATTAGATTCCGTTGAAGGTGAAGAAGGTGGTGAAGAATATTAAAGAAAAACGCAACAATTCAATTCGAAGAATAATTTGGACAAAATTAAACGTCTTGCACAACATCTGTCGTAAATATTGTCAGCTTTACAAATTATTATGATAAAAATCAACTAAAAAATAATTAATACAAACATTTGCATTCTTTCTTATTGTAGTATTCACAAAATGTAGTGTATCATATTACACTTACATATTATATTATACATTATATAAACACATGTATATAATACGTGAGTAATAATTTCTTATGACTCGTATTTTGCATTTTCCATTCAAATTTATGTATGTATATTTTTTAAGCTTAAATAAGTATTTAATATTTAACTATGAACTATATGAACAAAGAATTTTTCATTCCTCTGAAACTACTACCGTTGTTTGGTTTGTGTTTTAGTACACGAAAAACTTTAACGTTGCCCCAAATAGCTTCTCGCGTGCTAAAGCATGTAAGTGTATGTAATCTAAAAACTATAATGTGCTTCAAAAAAAAGTACAGCAATAATGTACATGAAAAATTGAATGCATAGTGGATGAGAATGAAATTCTTCATAATAATAATAATAATAATGATTTCAAAGAAATAACTCTAAAGCATAATAAAAGAAACAACTTTTTTGTTTATAACACATTAATCAGTTTTCGTACTCTACGTTTTATTTTATTTTGTATTCAGTATTCAGCATACTCTCATAATATTTTTCGTCTTATTTAATTCACATTTTGTTTCTTTTAATTCATATTCCTTTATTTTTTGTATATATTTACTATTTACTATACTACAACAATAAATATCTGATGGTTGTTGTGCTTATTCTCATATGTATATAATATAATGTAGTACAATATACAGTAAGTACTCACACATTGAAAAATAGGATATGGCTAGCATGTTTTTGTGTGGATTTCCGTCGAAAAATACAATTGTTTGATGAGAGTTAAAAAACAAGTTGAAATTGTTTTAAAGGTTAGATTATTTTGCTTGAATTTGGGAAAAACATATTATACTTCTTATTACATTTGATGTATTCCTCACATTATGTTTTTATTATAATTTATAATGCTTACTATACTTTGCTTTGGTGTGGGACAGGAAGGAAAAGGATTATCTTGTGTTTGGCTAACATTACTTTTGGATGGACTATACACAGTACACAGTGAAAAAACAATGGTGAGAGAGAATGAGTGACTATCAGATTATTATTATTATTATTATACTTATATAAATTTTGTATTTGTTGGGAGTCCATGGGAAGAGAGGTGTCAAAGGCAAAGTGAGGCAAGTTTTGGAGCACGAAACCAACAAGTATTTTATTATTCTTTACTTATAGAGTACATGTGTCTCTCCTCTATTGTATGTAGTAAATAGCGTTATGTTGAAAACTTAGGGAGAATATTATATTATTGTTATTGCAATAATATATTATTAGCAAAAATCGTAGTACATAATAAATACAGGAGTATAGTAGTAGTACAAGAAGTAGAAGAAGAAGTGAGATACTGCACATTCGGAAAACTCTGGGTAATGTAGAATGTAGATAAAATGTAAAATATTAATAATAAGCTTATCGTTTCCATTCAAATTGTTACACATAATAATAATATAAAACATGTGTACATACATATATACAAGTAGTTATCTATATACACAAATGTACGATATTCTTTTGCTCCCTCAGTTTTTTTTAAACTATTCTTCTTCTTTTTCTTCTTCTTGAGAGTATGAGAGACCATTATCATTATTATTATCATTAATACAAGTTTAAATCCGTAGATATGCTCTTGTTCTCGTGCTCTTGTGCCTTGTGCCGTCTTTTTGTTTTGTTGTATGTTGTATGTGCCTGAAAGCTCGGAAAGTTGAAAGCATTTTTCTTTTTCTATCCAAATCCAAAACCAGAAACATGTGTGTAAGTATTTTATTGTATTATAAGAGTAAATAGTAAATGTGTATCTACATGTACATTGTACACTGTGTGCTCAACGAAACCTGCTCAAAAGTTATTGCGATAGATAGATCGACCTTACCAGTACTACTTACTACTACTACTACTTTGTTGGATATCAAGTCAAGTTAGTCTTCTCTTGTCCGTTTCAGCTTCAACTTCGTCCAATTATTATTACATTACATTTTACATTACCCACACCGAGAGAGAAACAGAAACAGAGAAAGAGTGTTGTACTTTTATTCATGGTGTTTCATCAAGAGTGCCTTTTTACATCCACATCTCAACACAACTATTCCTATTTGTTTCCAAAGGAGTAAAAATACAAAAAAAAATATCTAGTTATCCGATCAACTAAAACGACCAAGAAATTCATCTGCATCAGGATTTTTTACCATGCAGAATGGTAAGTTGCAAACCTTTTCATCTACATAAATAATATACTTTATACTTTACTTATATACTATATCATACATCTCTAATCTCTATACTCTATACATATTGTTATTTATAATATACATTTCTTTCTCTTTCTTTCTCTCTCTCTCTCACTCGCTCTCCTCATCTTCTCGAACAATACTAATAATAGTGCAATAATAATACATGATATAAGATATAAGATATAAATATGGTAAATGATAATATATGTAAGATGCAGTTGTGCTGGTAGATATATAATGTCATTCTGATAGCGATGTCCTCTTAATAGTTTTACATAATATACAAACGTGCAGTATCATAGAAGTATCAGTTTCAGTGGTGCCTGATTTGTACAATCTACAATCACAAATCAAACTGTGTGGAAAAAGTAAAAAGTGTACAACCATTACGCTCTGTTGTTTTACTACATGTGACAGTTCACGTATTCAGTCAATAATCTCCATTATTATCATTAACTGTTAATTGTGGTCATAGTTGTGACCCGTGTGCCACAAATTTTGATCTATAGAAAAGATAGAAATTTTCAAATTTTTGTGGATTTTCAACTACTCTAAAATTCGGATAAGATAATATTATGAGACTTCAAGGTGAGTTACTATTATATTTTGTTGTTTTTTGAGGTGTTTGTATTTTACATTTTACATCTATGTATCGGCTGTCGACTGTCGACAACATAAACAGAAAACAGAGTGATCAGTGATGTCACATTGCCCAAATTCCACAAGTTTCTAGAGTTTAATGTCGAGAGTCGAGAGTACCAAAATCAAAACCAAAAACACATTAAACATTAAATATTGAGAAATGAAAACTAATCGTATAATAATAAAGTTGTAAAAAAAATAAATAATGGAAAATTTTGTAGGACAAAAATTTAAATAGCTGTGATTAGAAATTAGAAAAGAAAGCGTGGGACATTTTGGGGTGATTAGGGTGCTCTTAAAATTTTACAATAATTAATAGTTTGACTGAACACAGTTTTTATGATTATTATCCTTATCTTTATCTTCAAAACTCATTCATTCCTTCATCAGTTTCACATGATAAGAAAGCAAAGGGTAAAAGGGTTACCTCCGTCTTCATGTACATAAAAAGTTAATACTGCACAGTGTACAGTGTACAGTGCCGTCTTCAGTGAACATATACTTAATACATTATGTATCATGTACTAAATATGATAATGTCGTGAAAAATCTCTCAGGTAGTCATTCATTCAGTCTCATATTTATTGACAGTTCTCACTCGTTCCTCTGAGCCACCATAATATTCTTACATGTATACTGACTTTTAAACGTTTTAGAGAAAACGTTCAAAAGAAATGAGAACATTAAGCACATAGCTTAACACAGTTAACAGTATATTATTTTATATTGTATTAATCACGAAGCCCAAATAATAATACATTACATTTTACATTGTCTAGACGTTAGACGTTACACATGATATACAATAATTATTGTACAATTTTTAATTATTAAGGATTTTCCTAGTTTTAGAGCAAAAATCCTTCCGCACATCCCATGTAAATGTGTGTGTGCATATAATTAGACAAAATCAAGTGATATGTATTTACATTTTTTAGTATTTGATACTACTTGTACATTTGCATTTAGAGGAGTCTCAATTCTCAATGATTTATGACGCTCTTTATTAAGCTAAAGGGAGAATGAGAACAATGCCAATGATTGGGAACTGAGAAAACTGTGAGCCCAGAAAAACAGAAAACAGAAACTGTTAAAACAAGTATTAAGAATGAAAGGAAGGACAGTAAAAATAAGACAAAGAAACAAAGCAAAAAAAGGAAATGTCAAAGACAGATATTTTTGCATGAAATTGCACAAATATTCATGGGACTACACACTTTATGCTTTATGTACAGTGTACAGTGTGTAATCAGTAATCAGTAATGAATACGTCGAACGTCCTAGTACCAAGTATGAAGTACGTGAGTGTAAAAATTATCTGATGAATTAAATAAAAATTTGAGAGTTATAATTATATAAATCTTGCACGGTTGCATGTATAATATATAATATATACACACACATTGTTTAGCTTTTTATTTACCCGTAATTTACAAGATAATAATTAAGTTTACCACTACGGCATAAAATATGGTGTAGTTTTAGAAGAATTGAGGATAATTTCCAGTCTAGTTTTTGTGTTTCCTTTTGCTGCTTTTGCTGAACACACATAAAATAAATGGGGAGAGGAAGAGAAACAAGTATTGAAGAATGAAAAATTATTATTATGAAGGAAAGGAAAATAAAGTACATTTACAATTTACAATTTACAGTACACAATCCTGTGGATTTGGTTCATTTCAATTAAATTGTGTGAATTGTCCGTGTGTGAGCCTGTATTTATCTAAACATCTAAATATCTAAATGTTGATGGAAGTTGGTTGTTGGTTGTTGGTAAAAACAAAAAAATTGTATATACACCAGTTGAGACTTGAGACTGTCTTTTGTTGTTTTCAAGTTAAAATTCTGATTTGTGATTCTGACTTTTGACTTGTGGAAGTGTATCCTCTTTATCCTCAAACTTAAAACCTAAACACAATGAAAATAATACATACATGTGCAATACTATTCATCATTTCGTTTTACATTTTCAAGTCCCCATCATTATTTATCACAATATTCACATATCACATAATTTATAGGAATAAAGTTTTAGTTGGCATTTTTTTCTTTTTTAGATTGTTGGAATGATTTCGTTAAAATATCCCCATAATAATATAACAATAATGAGAGAGAAGGGGTACATCGTTTTAGTTAGTTCAGTTGTCAGTTCATATAATATTATAAGTTTGTGAGTAGATCGTAAAAATAACGGGTCTATATAAATGACCGGATAAAAAAAATTGAAAAAATGGTACGATCCGGTTTTACAATTTGGTTTTCTTTAATTTTTTGGGGTTTGACGACCTCGTGCGAAAAGATCGATAAAAAAAACTCAACTTTTCCCCTTTTATCTCTCTCTCTCTCTCTTGTCTTTAGAGTTTAGAGTTAAGTCGTTATTTAGTTTTAGTTTTATAATAATGTTTTACATATATTTATATAGACAATAGAATGGACAAGGTTAGAAAGAGACCAAGAAAAGGAACAAGTAGCATAATATTAAATATGTACTCAATACTCAAATAGTAGACATATAAAATATAAAATCCAAAGGTTGTCTCTTTCTTTCTCTGTCTCTACCCACTAAAATATGTATCCGTCACTTAATTCACCTGTTTTAGCAGTGCTACTCCGCTCACTACTCATATTATGCAGATTATCATCCCCTCTCTCTCTCTTACTGTCTCCCTCATTTACTTGCTGTCTTTCCCTCAATCCTCAATCTGTGTGTACATACTACATACATTTACTAACTTTTACACACATGAACAATAATACACAGTACACAACAACCAGCATTTGGCATTTGACATTTGAGCACATTTGAACATGCATCTTTTTTCCATCCATTCTCTGACAAAATCCGTCCTGTGTCCATTCTATATCTTCTTTTGATACTTTTGATGACTCTTTCTTTCTTCCTTTCTTGTAGAAGCATGTGTAATATGAACATATGATTTTTTTTACTTATTGTACACATGATTGTCACCATAATAAGATCTTATATATATATATACATGATTTCTAATAGGACCACCATGATCCATAATTTTTCGTAGTTACAAATATTACGTACAAATATTATATAGCATATTATGTACATTAACTATTTACACAGAGTACACAAAATTTATATTATATTTTATATTATACTTCATAATAATATCACAACAAGAAAAGTAACTCATTTTTTTCAGCTTAATGCATTTAGTGTCTTTTGATTCTTGTTTCTTATACAGTGCACAGTGCACACGGTATATTTTATACTGTATTATATTTCATATTCCACCGCATGCATATCCACTGTACACATATACACATATACACACTTCCCCGATTTCCCACTCATTAATAAATAATGTACTCTTTTAACTGTCGAGATTCAATTTACTAGCTTATAATATTTCCCTCATTAGTTTATCTCTCTTTCTGTCTCAGTCAAACTCAAATACACATAATATACATAAAATATAAAGTATATACATACATCTCCCTGTGAATTCCAAACTAATTTCAGTTCCTCTTCTCTCTCTCTCTCTTTCTCTCTTTGTGTGTGTGTGTGTGTCTTCTTTTTCTTCAAATTACATTTTTGCTCATTTGGACAATGACTTGAGCTGTAGAGTTTGTAGTTTGGATTCGGATGTTGGAAGTTAGAAGTAGTCAAATGTAGATTATCTATCTAATATCCCTAATATGCCGTGGCCGAGTATATGTAACTTGATATACTATACTCGCTATTACAATTTACAGTAGTATTATGCAGATACATGTATAAACTATAGGGAGTACTTTCTGTTCTGTATTCTGTATGAGATACCGTAAGTCGTACGTGGTATACGGAATACGGAATAGGACATCTACTATCTTTTACTTTAGTTTCACTAATCTATTTTCTCATTTTTCGCCTTTTGACAAAGACCACGACAAACGACAAAGACACTCGGACTCTTGACTCTTGTACATGTGTTGTATGTTGTACATTACACAAGTCACAAGTTACAAGTAGTATGATTATGATTATTATTTAGGCTTTAGGTTTTAGGCATGGAGAAAGAAATGGAGAGAATATAGAGTTATTTTCATTTTCATAATGAGTGCTTCTGTGTGTTTGTGTCTTTGTTAATGTCTGTGTGCTCCTCTCTTTATTGTTTCCCAATTATTTGTTGATGTCACATTTATCGTAGTGTACTTTGGATGATGTTGCTAGTTGCTAGAGGTGCCTTTTATCATTTATAGATATCTTTCCTAATTCATAAAGCCACATATGCACGGTATATTGTATATTGTACATGTCGTGTACCTGTTCCCACTTACCAGTGCACGGTGTACTGTACAAAAATAAATAAATGAGTAAACAGTAAATAGTTAAATGAAGTGAGATCAAAAAAATGTTCAACATGAGAAAATAATCGAGATGGTCATAACCAAAGTACACATACAACATACAATAATAATTACATTGCCTAACATGTGAGGTGTTTTTCAATATTATTGTTATGATTTATTGTCATCATCCTTCATGTTCCATGTTCAATGTTCAGTGTTGCACAATAACACCTTGAACAGAGAAAACTGAAAAGAGCGATGCAGGGGGAGAACATGGACACACACATTATACATTATATACAATTAAATAAATAAATAAATATTGGACCATAGTCTGTGGTCCAAACAAGGCGAAGAGCAAAGAGTTCATCTAGTATATTTTATATATATGTTATATTATATTGGGCTGAAAGCTGAAACATATGAATGTAGTATGTAAGTATTTAATATGTAATGTCTGAAGCAACCTGACAGACAAAAAAGCAACAAAAATTGTTTTTTTTGTGAGTGTGTGTGTGTTAAATGTTAAATCCATCTCCAATCTCAATTCTCTCAATCCTCAATATAATGCATATTATAATAATGTACGGATACATGGGATATGTACATGATTCTGTGATCTGTGAGGTAATAACTTGCAACCTGCGACTAACACTAAACACTAAACTATAAACTAAGGAGATAAGTCTAAGAAGAAGGATTATTATAAAACAACAATGTACAATGTGTACAGATAGGAGATAGACACATGATGTTGATGTTGATGTTGTTGATGATGATGATAATGACTTGGTCTTGAATTTTTGATGATCTCCCTTTTCCAATATAAAAAATATTATACGACAGGGTTAAGAGTTAAAAAAGTACACAAACTAGATGCATCGCATAACATTAGTATTATGTACATAGAAAATACAAAAGTAACATTGAATTCAATTGAATGGCATAATACACAGAGGACAGAGTACAGAGGGGGAAAGATGAAACTAATATCTTTTGGTAGATCATCTGCACAAAGTTGATACATGACATGCCGTGTATATAATAGTATAATATAGTAGTATATAGTCTATATAATATTCTCCATGTAATATGTATAGTATTGTACAAATAAAATACATATGCTTAATCTATAAAATATTATTATACTTAAAGGCCAAAAAGAAAATGTTGGATCTTGGAAGGAAGGTAACTTGTTACTTACTCACTCACTTTACTTACTTAGTTAGTAGTCTGACCAAACCTGTAGGGCAGTTTTACGATTTGCCAAAAAAAAATACTCTCTCGTCTCCTTCATTTCAAATGGATTGTGGATTGTGGATATATTACAGCTTCTTACTTCTTACTTACTACTTACAAAACCCAATAGTGCCGATTTGCTAATAATTGTGAATTGCGAAAACTGCAAACTATTATCTAAATACACACATAACACATAACATGTAATATTATATTATATGAACATGCTTCTTTTTACTTTACTTTACTTTACTCGTGTTTACTTACTTACTTATTACTCCTATACTTTTATACTTTATACTCTACACTATTTATTTGTATAGACAACTATCAACTATCCATCCAGCTATCAGTCAGAATTCAGAATTCAGAATGTGTGGAATACTGAATACTGAATAGATTTATATTGGATAGCTACAATTTTGTACATATGTATGATACTACTAAATTTCATATTTTATACTATGTAAACTGTAATACGTGCACATAATATAATCTCGGCATAAAAAATAGCAAAGGATAGCAAAGGAGTCTTAAAAAGTTTAATGAAATCTTGCATTTTTCATTTCACATTTCCTATGTATCATTGACTCTCGTAACTCGTAACGTAAAAGCACATATTACATATTATACATTATACATAAAATAATACATGCTACATATTACATATTCAAAGTCGTACGTGTTCAATTTTTCGTTTGTAGTTTGTAGTTTTGAACATTCTATTGAACTTTGTTAGATTAAAAAATAACAAGAAGAAAAGTTGTGTGTGTGTGTGTTGTGTTTATTGTGTATTGTCATGATGTTGTAAGTATTTAGGATATTATGTATAACAGGGCATTTACATTACATCTACATATATATTAAATGTCAGCATAAATATACAATATACATGTATAACATTTAACAGGACTTTATAATACATTATGATAAATGCTATGATGCTAAATAGCTAAATTCTACTACAATCTACAATATAAAATGATATCGAATATGGATATTGTTTAATATTTAACATTACATTTATTTTTTTGGACAACCTAGCCACATCAATAGATTTGAGTACTTGCAAGTTGCAACTAAATATGATTATGTTGATTGTAGTTTGTATGGTAAATTATTGTAAAATGTTAATGGGTGCACATAGTATTGCAAATATTTCTAAATACTAAATACACATATTGTATGCATTGAATATTGAATACAGTACAGAATACAGGATACAGGGAGGTGGAGAAAAATGAAGTAATAATTAAAGTAAAAAAAAAAGACTGAGGATAACACAATCATGATGATGATGTGAGAATAATATATTATATTATAATACTTTTGTACTAAACAGTAGATACAGTGTGCTTCAATTTTCAATAGAGTTTCATCCTCCATTCCTTGTTTTATTTAATATTTAACACAGTTTAAACTTTAAAACTTCACCTAATATAGTAGAGGATATAGATTATAGATCCTATTGATAAAACTACTTACTATACTATCTAATATATTTATAGAGAAAGAAAGAAAAAAGCGTGGATAAAGTATATAAAAAAACATATTACTTGTGTGTATAAAATATATCCAGTTTACAAACATTTTTATTTTTTATATACATGCACAAACTTTTGATGTGAAATGTGAAGTGAGCAAGAAATAAAAATTCTTGAAAGAATTTTGATTAGTTTTTTCAGAGACATTCTTATAATATTCAGTATTCAGTATTCAGTGAACTTGTGTGTGTGTCCAAGAACTCGTCTCTATTTTCTGGAAGACCAAACCATATAATAATAATAGTAGTAATAGCAGTAGTATACATTTTACATAATATACTTGTGATTTGTGCTGTTCATTTTCCCTGTTTTTAGTTTTTAGTAGTAGTAATAAGAATACTACACAATTTCATGTGTGCAAATTCAGGATATGCATCAAAATTTAAGGCAATCCAAATCCATCAGTAAAAACTTACATGAAATATCCATGTACATTGTGTACGTGTCAGGAAAATCCAGTTTATAAAGGAAACGAGTTGGTGTGGGAAATATTGGGAAACAAAAGTGTGCAAGTAATTTAGCTTCACTGTACATTTCTAATTGTACGAAACCAAATATTATTTAGGTACAATATGTACATGTGTATTACACGTATGTGACTCTCCTTACTATTCCTTAACCCTTAACTCTTTCGGTAGGAGAAGAATATCATTTTAGACGTGTGTATTTTAGTGGATAGTTGCTTTTAGCATTTAGATGAAAAGTGGAGCCAGTGAGGGAGAGAGACAGTAAAAGAGAGAGAGAGAGAGAGTGAATAAGAAAACAAGAAGAAAAGTTGCATGACAGAAAAACTATACGGCTAAACTTAAATTTATTTTGAAAGATTTTGTGGTCATTGATCGATTTGCATTTTAATCAAGTGATTCTTTATTTTTTATTTGTTATACATACTTGAATATTATATTCTCTCTAAACCATTCCATTGTTTGTATTCATTCTGGTTAACCCAACTTTTCAAGTTTCATTTTACAAAAAAAACTGGAAAGTAAAGAGAAGCTGCAAGAGAGAGAGAGAGAGAGAGGGAGAGAGAGAGAGAGAGAGAGAGATAGACAGATACAGAAAGAGAGAGAGAGAGCGAACGAGATAGCTTCCAGTGACGATTGAGTCTTTTCTATAATTAATGTGAGTACATGTGAAAACATTTTCGCGCAGTGTCGATTTCCTAATATGTACCTCGGTACAAAGAAAGGAGAAACGAGTGAGAATATTATAGAATATATATAAGCAATAAGCAAGCGACCACAAAATCACTTAAATAAGTTGAGTCTAGCCTGTATCTAGTATCTAGTATCTAGAACTAACTACTCTACTAGCTGCTTTTATATTTTATATTATGTACTAGTAGAATTGCTGCTTCTATCAAAAAATTTTATGTATTTTTTGACAAACCTTCTCTCTCTCTCTCTGTCTCTCTCTCTCACTCACTCATTCTCTCCAACGTTGTATTCTGACTCTGACTCTGGTTGATCGTGCAGTATAGGCAACAGGTTGTACTACATATAGTATGACATGGCAACAAGTGTGTGTTTCCCATCACATAGGATGACGTAGTCAAGTGTGGCAAAGATGTCCGAGGGTCTGAAGCTGAAGATTAGAAAAGACTTGAGTAGATGGTCCAGGAAATTATTACTTTGTGTCGGTAAGATTTTTCTAAAAATTCCCTCAAAATTTTACTCAAATATCCTAATTTACAATTGTGACATTTTTGGAGTGGCTACATGAAATATTTCTTTCCAAAAAAAAAATCCAAGAAAACTTTAGTTATTTTTTTTTCTCCAGTGGATTTCTCAAAAAATATGTGTGTACTGTATACGTACTTACGTCGTATACCGCTCCTAATACTACAACCTACAACTTGTAATACTGTGCTACTACTTTTTCTGTCAAATAGTCACTATATGTTTTATACAGTCCATATATACACAATACACAGTACACACACTCTCTCTCACACGTAGTCTTATGATTTTACATACGATCAGTATGTAGAGTACTGAAAAAAAAAACATGCACACACACGAGGGATACACTTTACTACGAGTGCAGAAAATGACTATTCCTATAATGTGTACTGTACTGAATGTAGTATGTAGGGAATGAGAGAGATATATAGAATTGTATAATCAATATTATCATGTATATAATATAATAATATATATTCTATACCCACAATACTTTTTTCCTTGTATAATACATATAATATACTTATATATTTTATTATACTTTTATTCAATGTTAAGTACTATCTAAATTATGAAAGCAACAAGTATCATCTATTCAACAATGTACTTTTTTTTGTCTTTTATGTACCTCCGCATGCACAATGCACACAAACACACACACATTGTTGCTTACCTATACTTCTTTTCTGTCTCTCCTTTCCCTAAAGGAATCACATTTGGATTTTTATGTAACAGAAAATGTCTACAAAATTCTATAGATTATTTCTTATTTCATATTATTATATCATTTTAGTTTAATCTCTATAATATTATGTCATATATATTATGTTCACTTGTTCTATGAATGTCACATCTTGTTTTTTTCTCTATATATAGTCAACTGATCGTAACTACGTATACATGTAGGTATTATATGCATAAAGTACAAACAAATCGATTGATTGTGATTAAGTAATTGGGAGTTTTTCCACATTTATTTATTGAAATTTAAAAATGTACATGTGTATATATAATATGAAAGACATTTTATACTGTTTACTGCAACAGGTTCTATGCTTTGTGCAAGTAAATGTCAACAACATGCATTTCAATTACATTTCAATGTCAATATAATATTATCACTAGTATTACTATTGTTAAGTAATTGCTAAGAATGTGTGAAACAAAACCTTACAGAGTTTTGTTGGTTTGTCTGTGGCAAATGGGCCTATAATATATAATATATTGACAATTTATTGTCTTTCAGTATAATCAGCCGGTCCTTTTTATTTACATTTCATAATGTTGAGCTACTGTGTAATATTATATATTTGAAACTATAATGAACAATAACATATAATAATTAATAATACAGTAATCTTTTATCATGTAGTACATGCAATTATCTTAGATAACAGCAGGTTATAAAATTTTATAAAAAAAAATGTGTTTTGATACCTGTGAACAAAATGTTCTGGTGAAAGTATAGATTGTGAAAGTCAACACATAGGGAAGTTTTTTCCCTATGATATATGATTGATTATTGGAGGGCTAGATGAAAGAGCACTTTTTTTTATCTTTTTGTCGGAAACTGTGAAATGTGAAATACAACAATGAAGAAAATTGAATAACACTAATAATTATTATTTTTGATTAGGACTCGAGGATATTGCGAAATCACTTGTTGGTGAGGAAAAGTTCCAAAATTTATATCCCTGGAAAGACCTTGAACAAGAAAAAATCCCAGTTGACTTTGACCAAAGTGCTGAACCTGACATTCCAGCAGACAACACACATTCCAGTGCAGCAAGTGCAGTAAGTATATTTTATTATATAAGTATACAATGTACAATGTACAATATTTAATTACATAATATTTTGTTATCTATTGAATTGTTATAAAAATTAAACCCTATCAAAATAATTAGGATTTGTCCCACGTTGATGATCCGTCCGAAACACCTGAAGAAGAAGAAGAAGTTGGAGTTGAAGAAAAAACCGGTATTTATTTGTTAATTAAAGTTTACTTAAAGTTGGAAAAAATGGCAACAAAAGAGATAGACCTTTTCTTGTAGATAAAAATACCATTTTATTTTATTGCTTTTATATTATTACTACTTACTACATATAAAATGTATTTTATGTTGTTCATTTTTTTTTTACTTTTTTTTTGTCTTTTAATTTCTTTTTTTTTAGAACCTTCATTAGAAAATTTTTTACACTTATTGCCATATTGGTGTTTTATCAATCGTGCCTTTGGTGGTGTTCCAGGAGGGGGAAATACACCGGAAGATATTGTAGTAGGAAGAGGAGAAGGAGGAGAAGATCTCACTAGTGCCGCTAATGATGCCTTGGATGTAAATCAACGACTCAATTCATTCTTATTATTAGAAACACTTAGGCAACAGTATGCTCAGGTATACATTACTCATTAAATGACAAATATATTATATAGATACATGTATACATGATCCATTCGTTCAATAATAATAATTTATAATAATTAATTAAAATTAAAATCATTTTTAGATAACAGATGTTGAACATAATAATATGTTGTGTTTGTTTGTTTGTTTTCATTTGTTTGTTTACAGGTTGTCCCAACTGGACTTCAAAACTCTTTCCATGTCCAAAATTCTCCATTTCTCTCCCCTGATATTTACGAAGCGAACAAGATACCGAAGTTTCATCATTCTTATCTAAATACAGATGTAAAGTATCATGGACTCAATGAAGCCTTACATACGGGATTACGTGGCCTTTCATCTACTGATCAAGAAGAAGAAGATAGAGATGATGAGCCTAATGAGCCTTTAGATCTTACTCAAAAGAACAAGTAAGGATATAATATTTTGTATGATATGAAAATATGCTGGTTTTATGTATATTATTATAATAAAAGTAAAATTTTATCAAACATGTTTTTACATTGGTCATCTCTTTTCTTCTTTTTTTTTGCTTATGAAACAAATTATAGAGGTGCTGAAAAGTTCAGTGAAAATCGGAAGTATGGTTCAAGAGAAGTTAATACTACTACTATTGAAACAAAACCAAACAAGGTTTCACCTAGACCTGCGCAACCCCGTAGTGGTAAAGGCTATACTTCTACAGAGCTAGAACTTGCTCTAAGAGATATTCAGAGTGGAAAGCTGGGTACAAGGTAAGAAGATATGTTTAAGTATTTAGATGTAATAATATGTATGCTATAAATATATTATTGTATAGTTTTAGGGAGCCATGTAGTCTTTTTTTTGTATTATATATTATATTATTATTGTATACATGTGTGTAAAAAAAAAAGGTGAGCTTGTAAGCTAATTATTGTAATCGGTGAACCATGTCGTTGAAAAGGAAATGCACACACTGTTGAAGAGAGTACAAGTTACAAGTATAGATATATTTATATAGTCTATGTTGTAACAGTATAAAACTGTCGAAAAGTCAAGTTTTTTTTAATGTCTAGACTCTAGACAAAATTTTAACTATATATAGTAGTAATATGATAAATGATAAGAGTTGAATCTATATTATACAGTTTTATACACACACATGTATTATGAATAGACAAATAAGAAAGGGAGAGTATAGTGTAAGTACATTGTAGACACAAAAGAGTCTTGTAGTAGTAGGTAATAATAATCAGTCTGTTGTATAAAATCTTGTTTGTGATGACCACTTACGATTAGACTTGTGTATTTAATGTTTAATACTTTACATGTACTTATAAAATAGGAAATCCTTGCCAAAAAATTAATTGTTTCTATAATATATTATGGTCTAAATTCTAGGCATAATAATGAACAACAAATGAAATTAAAAAACAGAAACAAGAATTCTATTTTTGATCAATGTTATAGATAGTACTCTCAAGAAGTTTATCACTTGTATTATGCTCCTCTTTATAGTTCTACTATTCTACGGAAACAAATAATATTATATAACGCTATTGTTAATACAACAAATAGTAATTATTATACTTAATTTCTTTAAATGTACAAAATACAAAAGACAAACAAGAAAGCATAAAAATGGCTTGAGTAAATAAAAAGTAAAAGAAATTTTATAGGAACTAGAATACATGTATATGACACAGATGATAACTATTGCAGATGTATTTTTGAGAGTGCAAAAACCACATTAAAGTATTCAAGTATAAAAATTACAATAATTAAAAGTTTAGTAATAAACTACATAATATTATAAATCCGACAAGATATGATATAGATCAAAAGTAAAATAAATGATTAGAACAACGAGACCTTTTATATTTTATCATGTGTGTATATCTAAGAATCTTTTTTGGCTTTTTAATGTCGGATTATATTTTTATATTTTTTTCTTTAAAATTTACAGAAGAGCTGCTGTAATTTATGGAATCCCTAGAAGTACTTTACGAAATAAAGTATACAAATTGGGTAAAGATCGTAATCGGCCTTATTTTCGTCCAAAAAATACGGCCACAAATTTTACAGAGGACCAAAAAGACTCAACTTCGTCCTCATTATTAAACATAGATACTCGGATAACGGATCAAATTAGTACTGGTGCTCGAATTTTAGGAGGAGGAGGAGGAGAAACTGGAATAGAATTTCAAAACACCAACATTAGATTGCCACATACAAGTTTATCATCATCATCATCATTATCCATCTCCAATAGTCATAGTCAAGGGGTCCATGCGTCATGTAGTGGTGGTGGTGGTGGTGATAGTGAAGAAGATGATGAGTTGGGAAGAATTAGGTCAGAAGAAGAGATCAGCCATGAAAAAAAGATGCTCAAAGAGTGGCTTCGTACCAAATTGTCTCGTCAAGCATTTGAACAACACCTCAATTCTCCAATTTTAAATGAAAGATTTAATAGTAGTAGTGATGCGAACCAGAATTCGGCTATTATGGAACCTCAAAGTGATAATAGTAGTGATAATAGTGATGAAATTTCAAGGCAAGACTTGAGAAAGGAAGTGATATTGAAAATACCATCTTTGATAAATAATAAGTCTAGTCTGAGTAGAATGATCTCGCGAAAAAAACTAAAACGAAGAAGTCCAAGAGAAGAAGATGAAGAAGCAACAACACGAACAGATAATTTACCATCGTATCCCATTCCCCTTTTAAAGTATGTTCATTTTATATAAAATGTTTCATGTATCTTGTATTTTATATGAAGCTACTATATTATGTAGTATTATATTGTTTTTTTGTATCATCCTAAAAATATTTTCTAATGTGTCAATTAAAGTCATGTATTAATTTTTTGATTCCTTTTTGTTTTCAATTAAATATATAGTATGTTGGGATTAGAAACGGCTTCAAGTACAACAAATCGTCTAACTGGTGGAGAAGGGAACAATGACATGTCATCAAGAAATTGGAAAAATCCACGACTTTCCAACAACAACAACAACAATGAAAACGAGTCTATGGATGACATTGATTTTGAATCAAAATCATTACTCAGTGGAAATAAGCAAGACAAATATAACTCATCATGGGGTGACTATGATAAAGAATTACAATCTTCTTCATCTACATCAAACAGTAACAACAACAATAGTGCAGATGGAAAGAAAAGTCGACCAAAAAGAGGAAAATATCGTAATTATGATCGAGATGCATTGTTGAAAGCAGTACGTGCAGTACAAGATGGACAAATGAGTGTTCATAGAGCAGGTAACTTATTTTTGTCTCATTTAAATTAAAAATTGATTAGTTGAGAATTTAGTACTAATCAGTTTACTTATTTTTTATATTAATAATTATTATAATATAATTATTATTGTTATAAATTCCTACTTCAACATAATCTATTTTACATTATATTATGTAGGTTCATTTTATGGCGTACCTCACTCAACATTGGAGTATAAAGTCAAAGAAAGACATTTACTCAGACGACCAAAAAGAAAAGAAACAGATAGTCCAAAACTGAGTAAGAGTAGTCCAGAGACGAGTATGTCAGGATCGGATCCTCAACGTAATTCTGGAACACCTGGAGCCGAAACAACAAATAGTCTACCCTTAACACCAGATTTGAGAGAGAGTTTAAGTCGTTATATGAATATTTCGAATACATCGTCATCGTTCAAGAATTCCGACGAAACCCACGGTGAGAATCAATTAAGTAATCATAGTAGTAGCCTTGGAAGGGGTATTAGTCCATTTTTGAATCTAAATCTCTTTAATTTAGATGATTTATTGATACGCCAAAATCTCGGTACTGTCGGAAATAGTAATAGTCTCTTAGATTTAACAAAAAAGTAAAATTATATAATATATATGTACATCGTATAGTGTATATATATTTATAAAATATCTATAAACTATAAGATTATATATATTATCTCGTATAAGGTTATTATTATAAAGGAATTTTATATAATATTATATATATAAAAGAAATTCTCTCAATTTTTTCCAAGTCTGATAGTATTTAAAAATCACTGACTCAAAAAAAACAAAAATAGTAAGGAGTGGTACAGCCATGAAATTATATAATCTATATTATAACCGTATGATTGGGTACGATTATTATTAAAAAAAAGTGTATGCACAGTATATAATGATGAAGTTATACATATGATACAAATTCATAATCAAAGTTGAGTTTCTTTTTTGAAAATCAAAGAAAATTTTTCGGATGATACTCTCAAAAAAAATATATACGTACATCAAAAAATGTATTTCGTCCTCAAATTGGAGACTTCAATCATGCCAAAGGAGTATAGAGAGGAAATACAACAAACGTATTTTAGAATTTTCCAGTTAATTTGCTACAAACACGTCATTATCATTATTATTTTTTACATAAAAAAAGGAATTAATAATTGTTGTTTATGAGGGGTTATCTTTATCAATTTTTGACGTGAAAGTATAAAAAAAGCCAATGGAGAAAGCCAAAGAAAATTTTTACATTATACATTATACACACTTTCTACATTAAATTTTATTATCTTATACATAATATAATGTGAGTTTAATAAATGGTACAGGATTTTGTATTTTGTACTACTGAGTAATTCGTACCTTACATAATTATGTATTGTCAAAAGTGTATTGGAATAGTACTTTTTAT